>JACEIK010014844.1:0-12650 GCA_018107945.1 Datura stramonium | reverse complement strand
ATTTAGACTTAATTAAACTCTATCGAAAACTTCTATAATCAACACTTGCGGTAGTTAATATCACACTTGAACTTGATAGTTAGCTGAATTGGTCCAGTCCTTGTGGGTTCGACATTCCGGCTCTTAAAAAGGGCCACTATATTCCGGCTCTTAAAAAGGGCCTCTATCTTATGTTCATATTTTCAAAGTGAATCAAGTAAATTTTCAAGCATGTTGAAGTGTAGGGAAATGCCCATATGTTCAAGTATGATTATAATTTTATGAATTTATCTTACCACATGGTTTTGGAGCGAAGACTCCTATTTATGTTCAGCTTGTGGTATGGTTTGAGCCAAGGCTCCTCATGTATGATTCAGATTTATGTATTCAGGATTATTCAGCTTTGTCAATAGACGATGTTCAGCTTCATTGAAAAATGATGGAGAGCATATGTATGTTTTGGGAGTAGTGTCTAGCACCGAGTAGGCTATGGGTCAGTCAATCCTATGCCTCAGAATTACGCGCCAACGTAGGTATGATCAGATTATATTGGGACCTCCTATGTGAGCTATCCCCTGCCCTGATTGGGTCACGAGACTTGATATCGATATCATGATATCGTCCTTAGCCTGACAAGGCTTTGGACGGCTCTACCACTTGAGTGTGATAGTTGGGACCACGTAAGCTCTATCGTGGTATGTTGGCTAAAAGACGAGTCTCCCATTGTTCCTCATGATTTCAATTATGCATGTTTATCACTCATGTTGTATATATCTATATATGTTCAAAAACAGGTTTGATCCAATGTTCAGCTTTATTTATGACTATCAGATTTCAGCTTTGGGTCAATCGATTCAGTTATGATGTTATGTTATGTTGAGATCATGTTTTCAGAAGGATAGCATGCAATCCCTACTCTCATATTTTTATTTAGTTTATGTTTTAAATTATGCATGTTTTAAATGATTTTACTTATTTAAGAGGTTTTACTTACCTTGGATACTCGATACATTCCATGTACTGACCGCATACTCTATGCTGTATCATTTCATGATACAGGCCTCGACACTCAGTCTCAGCCCCGTCAGTAGCTAGTTACAGAGTTAGCACCCAACTTAGTGGTGAGTCCTCATCTCCCGAGGACCATTTTCTTTCAGATATTGATGTACTTTTAGTTTCAGTGATAGAGAGTTAGTTGGGGTCTTGTCCCATCAACTCATCAAACTTAGAGGCTTTGCAGACAATAAAATGTATTCAACTTCAGATTCGTGTGTTTCTGATGTTATGTTTATTTCAAATTTCCGCAAAGATTATCATGTCAATCCTTCTATTTAATTGATTGAGTTAGATGTATGTTCATGACATGGGTCGACTTGGGTCTCTTGGGGCTCCTTGTCCCGTGTCTCAATCCGGGCCTACGTTCGGGGCGTGAAGAACTTGGTATCAGAGCAATATGTTTGAAGTGCCCTAGGGTGTTTGAAATCCGCATTGAGTAGAGTATTTTTTATGAGTGTGAAGCGCGCCACACTTATGATGAAGAGGCTATGTGACGTTTAGGAAATGTTCCCTTCTTTCATGATTTATGTCATGCGATGAAATGTCCTCCTATCCTTCAAACTCGTACTATTCGTGATTATAGAATCATGGTTCCCCGTAGAGTAAATGGTAGGAGGAATGGAAATGGAAACAACCACGAGGAGGGAAAAGAGAGAGGGCACCAACATGCCCCACCAGTCCAGGAGCACCATGCACCGGAGCCGGTTACCCATGTTGAGTTTTGGACAGCTATTTAGATGCTAGCGTAGGCCTTGACCGCTCAGGTCAACCAGCAGGCAGTGACGCATGTCCCGCAAAATGAAAATGCGGTGGCAACTCAAGTCAGAGATTTCTTGAGAATAAACCCGCAAGAGTTCCTTGGGTCAAAGGTAGATAAGAACCCACATGAGTTCATTAATGAGATTGTGAAGATCACCTAGGTCATGGGGGTGAATGGATTTGATTGTGCTGAGTTGGCCTCATATCAGTTGAAAGGGGTCACACGCATCTGGTTTCAATAATGGAAAGAGAGTAGGGCCGCCGGAGCAGGCCCTATCACTTGAGAGGAGTTCCATGTTGCGTTCCTAGATCGGTTCTTCCCTCGCGAGATGAGGGAGTTGAAGGAAACCGAGTTCGTGAATCTTTAGAAAGGGAAAATGATGGTGCAGGAGTATGCCCATGAGTTCACTCGCTTATCAAAGTACGCCTCAAAGTTAGTGGTTGATCAGAGGGCGCGGGTGAGCAGTTTCGTTCATGGCGTGGCAAGCTATTTGGACAAGGATTACAGGATCGCTATGCTCCACCAGGATATGGATTTCCCTCGGATAGTCTTGTACGCCCAACAGATGGAGGCGTTGCATATGAGGGAGATAGAGGCCAAGAGGGCTAGGACCGATAGCTACAGGTTCTCTCAGCTGAGGTCGAGTGGCGGGCATCGACCATAGACTCACCAGAGATCTTCAGCCCCAACATCTTCAACGTTGAGTGTTCTATCCAGACCTAGGCACGACCATAGAGGGAGAGCATCAGGCTCTAGGGGTCAGAGCAGCAGGCCCATAGATTCTGGCATCCCAGTTTGCGACAGGTGTGGTCGGGGGCACACGAGCCGGTGCTTGGCTGGTACAGGTGCTTTCTTCAGGTGTGGGAAGCCCGGACATATGCTCAGAGATTGCCAACGTGAGATAGGTCCATGATGGGGGTCGAGGCCCAGCTTCTAGTTCAGCAGCTCCAGCAGCACGTCCCTCTCAGCAGGGTGCTTCGACTAGTTCAGCTGGCGGTCAGCACCAGAACAGATTCTATGCTCTCGCGTCCCATCAGGAGAAGGAGACTTCCCCCGATGTAGTTACTGGTATGTTACGAGTTCTCCATCTTGATGTATATGCTTTGTTAGATCTGGGGGCTACCTTGTCGTGACACCTTACATGGCTAGTAATTTCGGAGTCAGTCCCGAAGTCTTGTCAGAACCCTTCTCAGTCTCTACTCCGGTGGGTGATTCAGTCGTAGCTATACAGGTGTATAGAGGTTGCCCGATCGTAGTCCTTCAGAAAATCACCTGAACAAATCTAGTAGAGTTAGCCATGACCGATTTTGATGTTATTCTCGGCATGGATTGTCTATTTGCATGTTATACCCAGGCAATAAAGTTTAGATTTCTGGGTGAGCTAGTCTTAGAGTGTAAGGATAGTTTAGCTGTGCCTGTAGGTTGTTTTATTTCCTACCTTAAGGCCATAAAGATGATATCCAAAGGTTGTGTGTACCATCTAGTTAGGGTTAAGGATGCGAAGTCCAAGACCCCGACCATCCAGTCAGTTCCAGTAGTATGTGAGTATCCAGAAGTGTTCCCTGATGATTTACCGAGAATCCCTCCCAAGCAGGAGATTGATTTTGGCATTGACCTTTTTCTCGACACGCATCCTATATCTATTCCTCCCCACAGAATGGCTTCAACCGAGCTAAAGGAGTTGAAAGAACGGTTAAAGGACCTGTTAGATAAGGGTTTCATTAGACCGAGAAAGTCCCCATGGGGTGCACCATTTCTCTTTGTCCGAAAGAAAGATGGCTCTCTCCGTATGTGTATTGATTATCGGCAATTGAACAAGGTCACCATCAAGAAAAAGTATCCTCTACCCAAGATTGATGATTTATTTGACCAGCTCTAGGGTGCCAAGTGTTTCTCGAAGATAGATCTTAGATCCGAGTACCATCAGCTCAGAGTTCGAGAGAGTGACATCCCGAAGACAGCCTTCAAGACGCGGTATGGTCATTATGAGTTTGTAGTTATGTCTTTTGGACTAACGAATGCTCCTGCAACTTTTATGGACTTGATGAACAGGGTGTTCAAGCCATACCTGGATATGTTTGTGATTGTGTTTATTGATGACATCTTGATATACTCTCGGAGTGAGGAGGAGCATACCGCTCATTTGAGGGTGGTACTACAGACTCTCAAGGATCGTCAGCTATATGCTAAATTCAGCAAGTGCGAGTTTTGGTTGAATTTATTGGTATTTTTGGGCCATGTGATATCAAGTGAGGGCATACAAGTGAACTCTCAGAAAATAGAAGCGGTGAAGAATTGGCCTAGACCAGTGAATCCTTTAGATATCCGGAGATTTTTGGGCTTAGCAGGCTGCTATCGGAGATTTATTGAAGGTTTCTCATCTATTTCAGCACCCTTGACCAAAATTGACCGAAAAGAAGGTGAAATTCCAATGGTTGGAGGATTGTGAGAAGAGCTTCAAAGAGTTGAAGACTCGACTTATCTCAGCGCCTTTGTTGACCCTACCGGAGGATACCGATGGGTTCGTGGTGTATTGTGATGCTTCAAAGATCGGACTTAGGTGTGTATTGATGCAGCATGATAAAGTTATAGCATATGCTTCTAGACAGCTGAAAGTTCATGAGAGGAATTACCCAACCTATGATCTTGAATTGGCGGCGGTGGTATTTGCCTCAAAGATATGGAGACGTTATTTGTACTGGGTCTATGTTACGGACCATAAGAGTTTGCAATATGTGTTTACCCAGAAGGATCTCAATCTTCATCAAAGGAGGTGGTTGGAGCTGCTCAAGGACTATGATATGAGTGTGCTTTACCATCCGGGTAAGGCTAATGTAGTAGCAGACACACTTAGTAGACTCTCTATGGAGAGTGTGTGCCATGTGGATGAGGGAAGAAAGGAGTTGGAGAAAGATGTGCATCAACTTGCAAGGTTGGGAGTGCGGTTGGTTGACTCGACCGATGGTGGTGTTATTGTTCAGAACATATCTGAATCGTCCTTGGTAAATGATGTAAAAGATAGACAAGACAAGGACCGATTTTAGTAAAGATAACGGAAGCCGTTCAAAATCAGAAGGTAGATGTCTCCTCTAAAAGGGGAGATGGTGTGCTTTGATACCAGGGTCGCTTATGTGTTTTGAATTTTGGTGATTTGAGGAATCGAATATTACACAAGGCTCATGGATCCAGGTATTCTATCCATCCAGATGCCACCAAGATGTACCGTGATTTAGGGGAAGTCTGTTGGTGGAATGGCATGAAGAAGGACATCGCATAATTTCTGGCTAAGTGTCCAAAGTGTCAGCATGTGAAGGTCGAGCATCAGAGACCGGGAAGTGTGCTTCAGGATATCAATATTCCTACTTGGAAGTGGGAATAAATCAATATGGACTTCATCACAGGGTTGCCTCACACTCGACGACAATATGACTCCATTTGGGTTGTTGTAAACAGGTTGACCAAAGCCGCTCATTTCTACTGGTTAAACCCACAGATTCGGCGGAATATTATGCCAAACTATATATTCGAGAGCTAGCTCTATTGCATGGAGTGCCTTTATCCATCATATCAGATAGAGGTACCCAATTTACCTCTCAGTTTTGGAGGTCATTTCAAAAGGGACTAGGTACTCAGATTAAGCTCACCACAACATTTCACCCGCAAACAGATGGTCAAGTGGAGCGGACAATTCAGACTCTCGAGGACATGTTGAGAGCATGCGTGATTGACTTCAAAGGTAGTTGGGATGATCATTTGCCTCTTATTGAGTTTTCATACAATAACAACTACCATTCCAGCATTCAGATGGCTTTGTTTGAGGCTCTCTATGGGCGGAGATGTAGATCACCTATTGGTTGGTTCGAAGTTGGTAAAGCTATGATAATAGGACCAGATTCAGTCCATGAGAATGTGGAGAAGGTTCAGCTTATATGGGACAGGTTGAAAATGACTCAAAGTTGCCAAAAGTCCTATGTCGATGTGAGAAGGAGAGAACTCGAGTTCGAAGTGGATGATTGAGTGTTTCTAAAGGTGTCTCCCATGAAGGGAGTGATGAAGTTTGAAAAGAAAGGAAAACTCAGCCCTCATTATGTTAGCCCCTACGGGGTTGTGAAACGGGTTGGCAAGGTGGCATATGAATTGGAGTTGCCCACAAAATTAGCTTCTGTGCATTCTGTTTTCCATGTATCGCTCTTAAAGAAGTGTTTGAGTGATCCCGCTCTAGTTGTCCCGGTGGACAGTGTTGGTGTGAAAGACAACCTTAGTTATGAAGAGGTTCCGGTGGAAATACTGGATTGTTAGGTTCGAAGGCTAAGGAACAAGGAAGTAGCTTTAGTTAAAGTTTTATGTAGGAATCAACAGGTTGAGAGAGCTAAGTGGGAAGCCGAAGCGGACATGATGGCTAGATACTCACACCTATTCCCTTCCGGCTGAGTTCCAGCTTGAGGTATCAGTTTTTGCCCTAAAACTCTAATTAATTTTCATGTTCAGTTCATGTGCCCCCAGTTTCTTTAATATTTGTGGATATGTGTATGATTCACGAGTTCACTTCAGCCATGTGGCTTAAATAAGAGATAGTCATTCCGTCAGTTTTCGGCTTAAATGATCAGTATTTGAGTACGATGATTGCATTTCTCTATTTTCTGTATGTTTTTCCAACATTCGAGGATGAATATTCACAAGGGGGAGATATTATAATACCCTGGAAGCCTTAAGATCAGACCCGAGAGTTGAAATGGAGAAAACTTGAAATCTGGAACTAGGTCACAGAACGAGTCATTCTGTGACCCGTGGGGTGGACCACGATTCGTGAGGTGACTCATGGCGAGGTACTAGGCTTGAGTTAAAAGAGTTGTTGACGGGAGGGGGGGTCATCACGGGCATGACCACGAGTCGTGGTCAGGTCCCATGACTCATCTGGTGAGTTGTGGCCAAGGAAATTAAAATGGGAAGGGTGAGTGGCAGTGCACCTGACGGATAGACCCCACAAGTCGTGGTCAGGCACCATGATTCGTTGGGTGGATCGTGGTCATCAAGTAAATAATTATCTGGGGTTGAGGTTGTAGAGACAACGAATGGTGACCACGAGTCGTGGTCACCGGCAACGACTCGTATGATGACCCGTTATGAGTTTTAGGTGAAATTTCCAATAGTTTACCTAATGACTGATGTGATGACTCGTGGATGGTGGCAATGGCTCGTTAGTTCTCTCGTGGGGACTAACGAGTAGTTATTTTTTGTGAAGTTATTAAGGTATTCTCGTCATTCCTATGCTCTAAGGCCCTATACTATATCATTTTAAGCCTTTTTCAGAGTGTATTAAGGTGGGATAAGCCATTCTAGCCTATTCTAAACCCATGTATGCAAAGTTAGGAAGTTAGAGAGGAGATCAAGCTTAAGCCCTTCCAATTCTTCTAAAATTCTTCTTGGGCATTCAAAGAAGTGTAAAAATCATCCTGAATCAGGTATATGTAAAGTTATGAATGGGTGACTTTGTTCACAGCCGTTCCCAATCCCTCTCTAATTCATGAAAATCAATGAGTTGATTCTATGGGGTTTTAACCCCATGCATGAAATTCCTAAATCTATGTCATGGGTATGATCAAATATGTTTTAATTGATGAAGTACGATTTATGGGCAAGTTTTATCATGTTTTCAATTACTAATCATGTTTACTAGTTTTCCAAATTATGATGCCCATTCATGAAAGCTTATGAGAAGATGATATTTAAGAAGTATGTTCATGTATGATGGATTTTGATGAGAAAAACATGTTTCCAATCTACCCATGTAGCATTTGCAGCCGATGGTATTTTGGGAGGTATAGATACAACTTTATTGCTTGTTATACCTCTGGGCAAGAGGGCCATACGATGAGGGATTATTTGACTAGAGATCAGGGTGACCGGGACCAACAGAATAGGTCCTCAGTAGGATCATATGTTCTAGCACCTTCGGTAGGGTGAAGACCCTCAACTCCAGCCGGAAGAGGCAGAGGTAGATCGGGGGCATCTAGTTCTGGCAGTGGGCCGGATCGCACTTACGCCCTACCAGGGTGACAGGAGTTAGAGTCATCACCAGATGTTGTGATAGGTATGTTGGATGTTCGCTCTCACCCTGTTTATGCTCTAATAGATCCAGGTTCTACCTTATCTTATGTTACTCCGTTAGTGGCACGAAAATTTGGTATAACACTAGAATTGCTTCAGCGATCATTCTCGGTGTCTACACCCATTGGTAACTCTATTATTTCTAAGAGAATTTACCAAGGTTGTACGGTACATCATTCTCGGTGTCTACACCCAGCGGTGACTCTATTATTACTAAGAGAATTTACCGGGGTTGTACAGTAGAGATTGTAGGTCGCCAGACCTTAGCCAATTTAGTGGAGATAGAAATGATTGATTTTGATGTAATTATGGGCATGGATTGTGACAATGTGTAGTATTCAACCAGGACCATCCAATTTCACTTTCCAGGGGAGGTAGTACGAGAATGGAAAGGCAATGCAGCTGCACCAAAAGGTAGGTTCATATCCTATCTTCGGGCGAGAAATTTGATAGCAAAGGGTTATATTTACCATATTGTTAGGGTTCGAGATGTGCAAGCAGAATCCCTGACTCTTCAGTCCATTCCTGTGGTTAGTGAGTTTTCGGATGTGTTTCTAGATGAGCTTCCTGGTATTCTCCTAGAGCGTGAGATCGATTTCTCTATCGACCTACCACCAGGCATGCAATCTATATCCATCCCTCCGTACCGAATGGCTCCTTCCGAGATGAAGAACTGAAAGAACAGTTGAAAGATTTGTTAGATAAGGGCTTTATCAGGCTGAGTGCTTCACCGTGGGGTGCACCAGTTCTGTTTTTGAGGAAGAAAGTCGGCTTCCTATGAATGTGTATAGATTATCGACACTTGAATAAAGTTTATATTAAGAATAAATATCCCCTTCCAAGGATAGATGACTTATTTGATTAGCTACAAGAGGCGAAATACTTCTCCAAAATTGACTTACAGGCCGGGTATCATCAAGTGCGAGTTCGGGAGAAAGATAATTTGAAGACAGCTTTCAGGACCAGGTATGGTCATTTTGAATTCTTTGTCATGTCCTTCGGATTGACGAATGCCCCAACAATGTTTATGGATCTGATAAATAGCATCTTCAGACCGTATTTAGATCCATTTGTGATAGTATTTATTGATGACATTCTAGTGTATTCCCGCTCTAAAGCTGAACATAGAGATCATTTGCGAACGGTACTCCAGATCCTCAGAGACCGCTAGTTATATGAAAAGTCTCGAAATGTGAGTTCTAGTTGAATTCTGTTTCTTGGGCCATATTGTATCAGATGCAGGTATCTAGTTTGATTATCTGAAAATTGAGGTAGTAAAGACATGACCTAGACCCACGACTCCAATCGAGGTTCGTAGCTTCCTGGGGTTAGCTGGGTATTACAGAAGGTTTGTGGAAGGATTCTCTTCCTTATCAACCCCGTTGACAAGATTGACTCAGAAAGTAGCTAAGTTCCAGTGGACCGAGACTTGTGAGCATAGTTTCTAAGAGCTGAAAAATAGATTGACATCTGCACCAGTACTAGCCTTACCGAAAAGTTCAGAGGGATACACCGTATACTGTGATGCTTCAGTCATTGGGTTAGGGTGTGTTCTGATGCAACATTGCAAGGTGATTGCCTATGCTTTGAGGCAACTAAAGTAAGCATGAAAAGAACTACCCCACCCATGATATAGAGTTAGCTGCCGTGACATGCTTTGAAAATATGGAGGCATTACTTGTATGGTGTTCATGTAGATCACTGCCTTGCCTCACCAAAATTTACTCCAGTCNCTACCCCACCCATGATATAGAGTTAGCTGCCGTGACATGCTTTGAAAATATGGAGGCATTACTTGTATGGTGTTCATGTAGATATCTTTACTGATCATAAAAGCCTCCAGTATATCTTCATGTATAAAGAGTTGAATTTGCGGCAGCGTCGTTGGCTAGAGTTGCTGAAAGCCTATGATGTGAACATCTTATATCACCGAGGAAAAGCTAATATTGTAGCCGATGCCCTTAGCCGATCCATTGGCGGTCTAGCATATTTGAGGCCAGAACAGCTGAAAATGGCTCGAGAACTACACCAGTTATCCAATTTAACCGTCCGGATAGTGGATCGGAGGATGATGGGGATTGTAATTCAGAATACAACAGTATCATCTCTAGTTGTAGAGGTAAAGGAGCGGCAGTACAAGGACCCTATCCTAGTGCAGCTCAGGGACAAGGTTCAGTAGGGTGAACTATCGACCTTTGAGTTAATAGGAGATGATGTCTTGAGGTTCAGAGGTCGACTCTACATTCCAGATGTAGCAGGGCTTCGCCAGCAGATCACAACAGAGGTACGTTATTCTCATTACTCTCTTCACCCAGGCTCGACAAAGTTGTACCACAATATGAAGGAAATATATTGGTGGCCTGGAATGAAGAAAGGCGTAGCTAAGTTTGTAGCACAGTTTCCTAATTGCCAGTAGGAAAAAGCTGAACATCAGAAGCCTGGCAGACTGACTCAGGAGATAGCTGTATCTATATGGAAATGGGAAGCAATTAACATGGACTTTGTGATAGGGCTACCTCGCACCAGGTGTAAATTCTACTCCATTTGGGTCATTATCGATAGGTTGACGAAATTAGCCCATTTCTTGCCAGTTCGGACTACATTTTCAGCCGAAGATTATGCTGAGTAATATATTAAGGAGATAGTCTGACTGCCCGGTGTCCCAACATCTATTATTTCTGACAAAGGGGCACAGTTTACAACTAGATTTTGAAAGTCGTTTCAAAAAGGTTTAGGGACGCTAGTTAAATTGAGTACAACTTTCCATCCCCAGATAGATGGTCAGGCAGAGCGCACTATTCAAACGCCCAAGGACATGCTACGGGTGTGTGTGCTAGACTTTGGAGGGAGTTGGTACGAGCACCTACCTCTTATCGAGTTTGCGTAGAATTACAGTTATCATTCTGCTATTCAGATGACACCTTATGAGGCTTTATATGGGCGGAAATGTAGGTCCCCAATCGGATGGTTTGAAGTAGGGGAATCAGGATTGGTCGGACCTGATATGATACGTCAGTCAGAAGAAAAGGTGAAACTTATCAGGGAGCATTTACTAACAGCCTAGAGTTGTCAGAAGTCCTATTCTGATGTGCGACATAGAGACTTGGAGTTTAATGTTAATGATTGGGTATTTCTTAAGGTTTTGCCGATGAAGGGCGTGATGAGATTTGGTAAAAAGGGAAACTTAGCCCTAGGTTCATTGGCCCGTATCGAATCCTTTGAAGGATAGGCCGAGAGGCATATGAGTTAGAACTGCCTTCAAGGATAGAATCTGTTCATCTAGTTTATCATGTGCCAATGTTACAAAAGTGCGTAGGAGACCCCTACCGGGTTGTCCTGGTTGAGGGCGTTCAAGTTACTGAAGAGTTGTCCTATGAAGAGACTCAATTGCCATACTATATCGATAGGTTCGCAGATTGAGAACTAAAGATGTAGCCTCCGTTAAAGTACTATGAAGGAATAGAAATGTAGAGAAGATGACCTGGGAAGCTGAGGACGACATGAGGTCTAAATATCCCCATTTATTCCAAGCTTGACCCAGACTGTGTAGTTGAGGTGAGATTGTTGCCCAGTTATTATTTTGTTGTTCATATTATTAGTACTGTTCAGTTGTTCACTTTTATGATATGGAACTAGGTTGTATTATTTCTTGTAGCGTCCTGTGAGGCGCCTATGTTGGAATTTTCTGCGTTTCAGGTTTCCAGATAGTCCATATTACGGAGGAGACTCTGCCAAATTTTTTTTGGCAATAGTTAAATGAGTTGAGTCTCTTAAGCTTCAGATTACATTCAAGGACTAATGTTCCTAAGAGAGGGGGGATGATGTTACACCCCGTAAGTTCCTATCTCTTTAACCGATGCATGCGTACATATGTTGAAAATTTTGAAATACGACGCATGCGGGAAAGGGCCTGGGGGATGAGCATACAAGCACAACATCGAGCGAGTAGGAGGCCGAGCCCAGAGGCTACGCGTACTGGTTTCACGCCCCATAACTGGGGGAAGGGCGCGACTGGCTCCCCATACCTGACTGACTGGGAAGCCAGCTATATGACATCTGTAACTGTAACACTTAGGCCGTCCAGGCCACCTGTAACAATCAACTGGAGAACAAACTGGACCCATAATGTCTCAACAATAAAGGGTAAACAACTGAAATGCAAACAACACTATGAGTATGCTAAACTAAACAAGAAAAAGATGACAAGGCCACAAACTGAATACCATTGTACACACTAAGTCCACAAAGCTTCTAAAGAGTAAACTGACTGATGGTCGGAACAGGGCTCCGACCTACCCATAACTGCATCTCAAAACTCTAACTGAAACAAAACCAGTCTTAGCTCTAGAAAGAAAGGAGCATACCAACACAACCACTAATCTCATGAACTGTTACTGCAACTAGCAATCCCGACCTCTACCTGCACCCGCGGCACGAACGCAGGTCCCCAGGCGAAGGGACGTCAGTACGAATGAAATGTACTGGCATGTAAGGCAGAAAACTATATACATGTAAGATAGCAATGAGAACTGAGCCAGATATAAGGAATAGTAACAACCCGGAATCCTGGAAACTGAAACCTGACAATAAGTCAATACTGAAGTGCAAATGCAACCAAGTAATGCATAAGAAAAGCTATAACTGTAATGCCAGCAACCAGCCAACCATAAATCCATATACAAATTTCATCCAGCCGGTGTACCATACTAGGGAAAAATAAAAATATCTTCAGCCTATGTATCACACT
>JACEIK010014842.1:7442-20882 GCA_018107945.1 Datura stramonium | reverse complement strand
CTCTACCTTAATATGCTGTGCATGAATGATGAGGATGGATAGGTCGATGTCCTTGATGAGCATTGCAGTTCTGCACTCCTTAAGTACCAAATCGGACATGCCGTCCCCAGATTGGACGAAGATGGGATGAAGATTTCCCCATATCAGGCTGATCAGCATTACAGTACAGATTGCCCTGTTGTGCGCATGCGAGCCCTTGGCTCAACAACCATCTCTAAAGCATACCTCGACAACCAAGTGAACTCCAATGCATATTGCTCCACTGTACTGTTACCCTGTTTCAGATTCATAACTTTTATGACCTTAGCCTCCATCAATTCTTGAGGAAAGAATTTGTCTAGAAATGCTGTAGCGAACTCATCCCACTCTACTGATCCTGCTTCTACTGGCCTCCCTTCCTTCCACTATTGTACCAAATTTGAACCCCTTTCAACTGGTAGGCAACTAGATCAGCACTCTCCACAGAACTAACACCCATAATTTGGGTGATCTTCCGTACCTCATCCACAAACTCTTGCGGGTCCTCACCCACCTTGGATCCATGAAAATTTAGAGGGTTTATTCGGGTGAGTCCCGAACCTAGCAGCCACTACAGACCCATTTTCATTCACTGGAACCACCTGCTGGTTCACTTGGTTGGTCACAGTCTGCACTAACAGCTAGATCACCGCTCGAAATTCTACTGAGCACACTTGATCATCCTGAGGGGCTACTGGAGTTGGTAGGGCAGGTCAGTTGACATTGCCAAGCCTCCTTCCAATTTCCTCATTTTGGAGGCATATTTTCAATGAGACGAATAGAGCACGAGTTAAAAGGACATTTTTGAAATTCAACTTCAACGCATAATAAGGAGTATGAACAAAATGGAAATTTTCCTAATAACATTTGGTAGCCTCCCCATCATAAGTGTGGTGCATTTCACACCCATAAAAAGGACTCTTTTGACGTGGCTTTCAAACATCCTAGGATACTCTAAACCTAGTGCTCTGATACCAAGTTTATCATGACCCGATTCTACACCCTGGACGAGACGTACTTGTGCCACAAGTGACCCCAAGCTAACTTATGGTCTAACATCATACTGGTAAACTAAGTAAACATAAGCAAAAGTTTCAAATAAATCATTATCCAAATAAAACTGATTTTGAAATAGTAACATAACTATAAAGAATGATGAACATTTGTGTCTGAAAGCCAACTACTAACTGATGAGTTGCTAGGACAATCCCCTAGATAACTCTAAAATATGACTAAGTACTAAACTAACTGAAAAGAGAGCATCATCCTCAGAAGATGAGGACTCACCAATAGGACTGTTGCTGGAATCACTGGGAGGAACTGCTGATGATACTGAGACTGGGAACCTGCGCCTGTATCATAATACAATACAACATGGAAAGTATGTGTCAGTACTTTGAATGTATTAAGTAAGTGAGATATACAATAAGCATGAAAAAATAAGCACTGAACTAAAATAACATGAAATGACCAACTGATACTGAATACTGATAAAAGCCGAGTTATAACTGATACGGTCAATAATAACCCTGACTGACGGTCATAAACATGTCCTGGAATTGAGTGATTGAACTAAGCTATACTAAACTAAACTGAAATTGTACTGACAAGTGGGAGAGTCTATAACCTATATATAACCCACGTGAGCTAAACATGGAGTCTGATGTATAAACCCCATAAGAGAAAGCCCACTATACCTTGCTAGGGTATAGTGGCTGAGCTGGGTATCACAAGTCTAGAGCCTGATGGGCTAATAACCTACAATGAAAATGTAGTTCTGGGAACCTAGGTGCGTTGGAACCCCGGTCTGCTCGGTGCTAAGTACTACTCCCATTGGATAGTTCTAACTTGACTACTATGATGATAGCTCAAAGCTGCGGTCCTAGACTAAGTCAAGAATACTTATCTAGAAGTAGCCTGAGAGTCTGTAGGAACGGATAACCTAAAACTGACATTCTAAGACTGGCCATAGCTGCTTATCTGGAAGTGTCATAACCGTCTAAAGAACTAACTGATAATTGATACTGATGGTTCTAAGACTGGTCAGATCTGGTTATCTGGAAGCATCGTAATCTTCTGGAGAACTAACTGATAACTGAAACTGGGGAGTATTACTGAACTGGACTCCTCAAGATCTGACTATTGTCAAACTGATCAGCTGACTTACTAAAAGATCTTGAAAATGCTAATTTCTAATTAGGACTGGACTAGCATGCAAACTGACTGCGGGTGGAAACAATGACTTGTTGGTATAAACCACGAGTCATTAGTCCCACTCGTTGGTTCAGGGGAAGGTCTGGCAGGTTTCTGGACTTGGGATGAAACGAACGACAAGAAGACTCATTACTCCTTTCAACGAGTTGTCCTATGCCTCGTTGGTGCCCAAAGGAATTTTGCAGGGCTGACAATGACTCAGACAACGGTCCATTATAGGTGACAATGACTCGTTGTTTGGGTCGTTCTGTGACAAAAATATTCTGGTGCTTTCTATTTTTTTTTCATGTTATGTCTGAGTTTAATTTGGAAAAGTTTTGGGGTGTTACAATAGAATTCCTCACATAAATTATCTTTACATACCTGGAATAAAGAACTTTTGACTCAAGCTTGAGAATCCCTAGATTGAAGATGAAGAACGCTAACCTTCCTTGAGAGCTTAGGAGCTATTGATTCTGCATTTACATTGTTATAAGAGGGAATAGCATTTTAGACTGATAAAACCCTTAAATATCCCCTAAAGAATTCTAAAACGTTATGATTTAGGTGATAAAAATGTAGAAAATTACTAAAATAACTCTATAATTCTGTTTACAAAATTTTGCTCTTAGTGACAATGAGTAGTCACCACGAGTCATCAGGTCTGATCACGACTCTTGGTGACCTCTTGTGGTCACTGGATCCCTTTGGTAAATCTCTAATCTCTTCATCACGGTAAGACAGGACGAGTCCTCCTCTATCCCAATGAGTCGTGACATTTGCTCATTACCCTAAAGCCAAATCAGACATTCTCTGATCCTCACACCACCACGTGACAGAACGAGTTGTCACTTGCGCATTGTCCTTGGGAAGGAATGTCAAGTTTCAGGATTTAGCTGCCTTGCTCCGAATGGAGGACTTAACAGATTATTCATTGCACCAATAACTCGTTGCTTGAGCCATTGGGACTGGGACTTAGGAAACTCTAGTTTCTCATCACAATTCACTGCACAAATCATGGTCTCACACCATAGCTCATTATGTGGCTCATTCTATGATGGAAGTTTCAATTTCCTATTGATTTGTACTTCAATTCTAGGGTATAATCTTAGGGATTTTGAAGTGTTACATTATCTACACCTTGGGATCATTTGTCCTCTAATGAAAACAGAAACTGGACTGCTAGCTGATCTAACTAAGAGTAACTAAACTGAATTCAGGGAACGTGCAAGCATACTAAGGATCTTAATGACAGTTGAATGGAACATGAGACTGATATGAATACTACTAGAGGAGACTATTACCTCAAGATGATTATGAACTATGAGGGAATAGATGAGGGTATTTGGCTTTTATATCTGCTTCAACTTCCCAAGTAGCTCCCTCATCTAGTTGGTTCCTCTATAACACTTTCACAAAAATGACCTCTTTGTTCCTTAACTTATGAACCTGACGATATGGAATCTCAACTAAAATTTCTTTATATGATAAGTTGTCCTTAAATCTCACACTCTCTATAGGTACAATGAGTGAGGGGTAACCCAAACACTTCTTAAGCATAGAAATGTGAAAAATTGGATGGACTGATGCTAGTTCGGCTAGCAGCTCCAGTTTATAGCCTTTCCAACTCTCTTTGAAATTCGATATAAATAGATGTAGCGGGGACTAAGCTTCCGTTTCTTACCAAACCTCATAACACCCTTTGTGGGTGAAACTTTTAGGTAAACCTAATCATCTGCCGCAAACTCCAAGTCTCCACACCTAATATCTGTATAAGATTTTTGGAGACTCTATGCAGTCTTTAGCCTCTCCTAAATGATATTAACCTTTTCCATGTTTTTTTGCACTAGGTCGGGCTCTATTAAATCTACTTCACCAATTTCTGACCACCCAATTGGAGATGTACACCTCCACCCATAAAGATCCTCATAGGGAGCCATTTGGATAATGGAGTGATAATTGTATTACATGCAAACTCTATAAGAGGCAAATCCTCATTCTAATTCCCCTTGAAATCAATGACATAATCCCTCAACATATCCTCCAAGGTCTGAATAGTATGCTCTGCTTGACCATCTATTTGTGGGTGAAAAGTTGTGCTAAGGTTCCCCTTTGAACCCAAACTCTTTGAAATAACTTTCAAAACTGAGTGATGAACTGTGTACCCCTATCCGATATGATGGATAATGGAACTCCATTGTGCCTAACCACTTTCATAAGGTGCAGCTTGGCAAGATGCTCGATCTACTAAATCTATAGTCTTCAATGGTAAGAAATGAGCCGACTTGGTCATTCGATCTACAATCACCCAAATAGAGCCATACTGCCTGCATTATCTCGATAGATTGGTGATAAAGTCCATATTAATCACCTCTCACTTCCACTCAAGGAGTTCTATATTCTGAGCCACACCACATGGCCTTTGGTGCTCAACCTTAACCTGTTGACAATTCGGATACTTAACAACAAAGTCTGCAATATCCCTCTTTATATCATTCCACCAATAAACTTCCCTCAAGTCATGGTACATCTTTGTGGAACTGGGGTGAATCAAATACTTGGAATTGTGTGCTTTTGCCATGATTCTATCTCTAAGACCATCTATGACTGGAACACATAATCTACCTTGATACATCAGGACACCATCTCCCTTTTGGCAAAAATTAACATCTTCTACTTGTGAACATCTTTCTTTACCTAAAGCAAAAGGGTATCTTTTTCCTATTTCTCCTTAACTTCCACCACTAAAGATGACTCAGCCCCATTTTAGACAAGCACACTATCTTCTCAGCATCTAAGAGCCGAACTCCCAAGCATGAGAGCCTATGCACATCCTTAGCTAGTTAGTTCCCTTTTCTCTTCCTTTAAATGGGTTTTACTTCCAATAGTGTTATACCCTGAAAGCCCAAAGATCAGACCTGTGAGTTGAAATGGAGAAAAACTTAAAAAACTAGCACCAGACATAGAACGAGTCATGGGATGACTCGTTGGTGCATCCCTTGAGTCGTGATGTGACTCGTGGGAAGGCCAGTGAGGAGTTTGGGAAGTTTGAGAAAAGGACCCCACGGGGGTGACAACGACTCATGGTCAGACCCCATGAGTCGTTAGGTTAGCCGTGGGGTGGGTAAGGAAAGAAAAGAGAAGAAGGGAGGCAGCGCACTTGAGGGGAGGAACCCACGAGTCGTGGTCAGTCCCCACGATTCATGGGATGAGTCGTGGTCAAGCAGGTATGTTTTTGTTGTATCCTAGGCAGTGTACTTCATGGATAGTGACCACGAGTCGTGGTCACCAGATCACGAGTTGTTAGGTCTCCCCTTAAGAGCCCAGGAGAATTGTTGAACAGTGTACTTCACGACCGACTCCACGAGTCGTGGTCCTTGGTGACGAATAGTTAGGTTCCCCGTTGGGACCACCATCTAATTATTTTCTGTGAATTCAATAAGGGCTTTTCCATAATTCCTAAGATCCTAAGGCCTAAACAACAAAGTTTTGAGTTATGAATAGTGACTTTTAAAGGGGTTAAGTTCATTTTAGGCCTCATTCATTCATGCATGTAAGGTAGAGGACTTAAGAGGGTGATAAAGCTTAGCATTCATTAATTTCTTTTCAATTTCCTGTGGGCATCTAAAGAAGTGTTAGAATAAGCTACCAATAGGTATGTAGGGTTATGAATGGGAAATTTCTTTCACACCCATGCCCAATCCCTCTCTAAAGTATGAAATTGTATGTCTAATCTATGGGACTTAACCCAAAAGCATAAATCTCCTATTTCTATACATGAGTATGATTTGATTATGATTCTACTATTGAATTATGAAGCATGGACAATTTTTATAATGTTTTCAATTAAAAATCATGTTTCTAGTCTTATGAATTAAAAACCCATTGATGAGATGTTCATGAAGGATGAGATTTGTGATGAATATATGATGATGATGAGATATTATGATGAAAAGCACGATTCAAAGCTACCCATGTTTACAATTATGTTATCAATGAGAATTGAGTATTTCTAAGTAAAATAAAGCTTTGGGAAATGCCCACATGTTAAGTATGAATGATGATTTTCCCGAATTAAGCTTACCACATTGTTTTGGAGCGAAGACTCCCAATTATATTTTTAGCTTATGGTATGTTTTGAGTTAAAGTTTTCCTATGACCACATGGTTTTGGAGTGAAGGCTCAAAATTATATTTTTATCTTGTGGTATGTTTTGAGCTAAACCTTCTCATATGCATGATTCCATATTTGAAATGTATTTGATTATTGAGCTTCGTCAATAGACGATGTTGAGCTTCGTTGTAAGATGATGTAGAGCACATGCATGTTTTGAGAGTAATGTCTAGCACCGAGTAAGCTAAGAGTTGATCACCCTATGCCTCAGAACTACGCGCCAACGTAGGTTTACACTATTATATGTTACTTCAAGACCTCCCTTGTGAGCTTCCCTTGCTCGAATGGGCATCTAGCTTTATATCGATATCATGGTATCGTCCCTAGCCCTGGTAAGGCTTCAGATGGCTCTACCCACTTGAGTGTGATAGTTGGGACAACGTAAGCTCTATCATGGTATTTTAGTTAAAAGACGAGTCTCCCATTATTCCTCATGATTTTAGATATGCATATTCATTACTCATCAAACTTATATATTTATACATATATGCATGTTCTAAAGCAGGTTTGACTCAATGTTCAGCTTTACTTATAAATGAAAAAATTCAATTTTGAGTCAATTGATTCAGCTAAAATTTTATGAAGTTATGTTATGTTATGTTATGAAGAGATCATGATTTTAGAAAGAATGCATGCAAGCCCTACTCTCAGACTCTTAATGTTTATTTTATAATATGCATTGTCTTTAAATGATTTTCTTTACTTAAGCGGTTTTACTTACCCTGCATACTTGATACATTTCACGTACTAGCCGCCTACTCTATGTTATATCATTTCATGATACAAGACCCAGTTTTCAGGTTCAGCGCAGTTCGTAGTCAGCTTGTTAGAGTTAGCATTTGCATTGTTGGTGAGTCCTCATCTCTCGAGGACCAGACTATTCAGAATTTTTAAGTGTATTTCAGTTTTAGTTTTGTTGAGTTAGTTGGGGTCTTGTCCCATCAACTCGTCATGTTTAGAGGCTTTTCATACATATGTATGTATTCAACTTCGAATATCGTATTCTGATGTTATGGTTGATTTAGACTTCCAGTGTGATTATATTGTTGATTATTTAGTTCCCTCGATTGAGTTAGATGTATGCTTATGCCATGGATCGACTTGGGGTCTCTCAGGGCTCCTTGTCCCGTGCTACGATCTGGGCCTCCGTTCGGGTTGTGACAAACTTGGCATCAGAGCCATAGGTTTGAAGTGTCCTAGGTTGTCTGAAATCCACGTTAAGTAGAGTCTTTTTCATGGGTGTGATGCGTGCCACACTTATGACAAAGAGGCTATGAGACGTTTAGGAAGTTTCCCCTTCTTTCCTGATCTATGTCATGCGATGAAAAGTCTGTCTATCCTTATAATACGTGCTATTTGAGATTGAAGAATCATGGCTCCTAGAAGAATGAATGGTAGGAGAAATAGGAATGGTGAAGGCCATGAGGATGGCAACGGTAATGGGCACCAGCAAGCCCCGCCAGTTCAGGAGCACTAGGCACCGGAGCCAGTTTCCCATACTGAGTTCCGAGCTGCTATTTAGATGCTTGCACAGGCCTTGACTACTTAGGTCAATCAACAGGCTGTTGCACATGTTTCGCAAAATGGAAATGCAGTGGCGGCTCAAGTCAGGGACTTCTTGAGGATGAACCCGCTGGAGTTCCTTAGGTCCAAGGTAGATGAAGAGCCGCATGAGTTCATAGATGAGATAGTGAAGATCACCCAAGTCATGGGGGAGAATGGAGTTGAGTGCGTATAGTTGGCCTCTTACCAGTTGAAAGGGGTCGCACATATCCGGTTTCTCCAATTGAAGGATAGCAGGATAGCCGGAGCAGGTCCTGTCACTTGGGAAGAATTTCTGTTGCATTCTTGGATCGATTCTTCCCCTATGAGATGAGGGAGATGAAGGAAGCTGAGTTCGTGAATTTGAAGCAAGGGAGAATGGCAGTACAAGAGTATGCCCTTGAGTTCACTCGCCTATCGAAATATTCCCTAGAGTTGGTAGCCGATCAGAGGGCGCGGGTGAGTAGATATGTCCATGGAGTAGCAGGCTATTTGGAAAAGGATTGTAGGACTGCTATGCTCCACCAGGCCATGGATTTCCCACGGATAGTATTGTATGCCCAGCAGATGGAGGCGGCACATTTGAGAGAGAGGAAGGCTAAGAGGGCCAGGACCGATGACCACAGGGTCTCCCAGCCGAGATCAGGTGGTGGGCACCGACAACAGGCTCACCAGAGATCATTAGCTCCAGCATCTTCGGCTTTGAGTGTGCCATACAGGCCTATAAATGATCAGAGAGAGTAAGCATTAGGCTCGAGGGGCCAGAGCTGCAGGCCTGCAGATTCTAGCATCCCAGCTTATCGCAGATGTGGTCGGGGGCGCACAGGCCAGTGCTTGGAAGGTTCAGGTGCTTGTTTCGGGTATGGGAAGCCCGGAAACATGCTTAGAGATTGCCCAGCAGCGAGGTAGGATCAGGTTGGGGGCTGAGGCCCAGCTTCAGCAGCCTCCCCCGCATGCTCAGCCCATCGGGGGCATCGACTAGCACAGCTAGCAGTCAGCACCAGAACAGATCTTATGCCTTAGCATCCCATCAGGAGCAGGAGGTCTCCCCGAAAGTAGTCACTGGTATGTTACCAGTTTTTCATATTGATGTTTATGCTTTGTTAGATCCGGGGCTACCTTTTGTTTTGTGACACCTAATGTGGCCAGTAGCTTCAGAGTCAGTCCCGAAGTCTTGACAGAACCCTTCTCAGTTTCTATTCCAATAGGTGACTCAATTATAGCTAGACGGGTGTATCGATGTTGCTCAGTCTCAGTCCTTCAGAAGGTCAACACAACAGATTTGATAGAGTTAGCTATGACCGACTTTGATTTTATTCTCGCCATGGATTGGTGATTTGCATGCTATGCTTTAGTTAATTGTAGAACCCAGACAGTAGAGTTCAGATTTTCGGGTGAGCCAGTCTTAGAATGGAAGGGTAGTTTAGTTGTGCCTATAGGTCATTTCATTTCCTACCTTAAGGCCAGGAAGATGATTTCTAAGGGTTGTGTGTACCATCTAGTTAGGGTTAAGGATGTTGAGTCCGAGATCCCGACTATCCAGTTAGTTCCAATAGTACGTGAGTTTCCGGAGGTCTTTTCGGATGATTTACTGGAAATCCCTCCCAAGCGTGAGATTGATTTTGGTATTGACCTTCTTCCTGACATACAACCTATATCTATCCCTCCTTACAGGATGGCTCTAGCTGAGCTAAAGGAGTTGAACGATTAGTTGAAGGACCTGTTAGATAAGGGTTTCATTAGATCGAGCAAGTCGCCATGGGGTGCACCAGTCTTATCTGTCCGAAAGAAGAATGATTCCCTTCGAATGTACATTGACTATCGGCAATTAAACAAAGTGACCATCAAGAATAGGTATCCTCTACCCAAGATTAATGATTTATTTGACCAGCTTCAGGGTGCCAAGTGTTTCTCGAAGATAGATCTCAGATTTGGGTACCATCAGCTTAGAGTTCGGGAGAGTGACAATCCGAAGACAGCCTTCAGGATGCGGTATGGTCTTTATGAGTTTGTAGTCATGTATTTTGGACTATTTAATGCTCCTACAACTTTTATATACTTGATGAAAAGGGTGTTCAAGCCATACCTGGACATGTACGTGATCGTGTTCATTGATGATATCCTTATATACTCTCAGAGCAAGGAGGAACATGCTGCTCATTTGAGAATAGTGATTCAGACTCTTAAGGATCACCAATTGTATGCCAAGTTCAGCAAGTACGAGTTTTGGTTGAACTCCGTAGCATTTTTGGGCCATGTGGTATCAAGTGAAGGCATCAAGGTGGATTCTCAAAAAATAGAGGCAGTGAAGAATTGGCCTAGACCGATGAATCCTTCAGATATTCGGAGTTTCTTGGGTTTAGCTGGCTACTATCGAAGATTTGTTGAGGGTTTCTCATCTATTGCAGCATTTTGACCAAATTGACCCAGAAGAGGGTGAAATTACAATAGTCAAAGGCTTTTGAGAAGAGCTTTTAAGAGTTGAAGACTCGACTTACCTTAGTGTGATGTTAACTCTCCCTGAGGGTACTGATGGGTTCATGGTGCATTGTGATACTTCAAGAATCAGACTGGGGTGTGTATTGATATAGCGTGGGAGAGTAATAGCATATGCCTCTAGACAATTGAATGTCCATGAGAAGAATTACCCGACCCATGATCTTGAATTGGCTGTGGTGGTGTTCGCATTGAAGATATGGCGAGATTATTTATATGGGGTCCACGTGGATGTGTTTACAGACCATAAGAGCTTACAATATGTGTTCACTCAGAAAGATCTCAATCTTCGGAAAGGGAGGTTGTTGGAGCTACTCAAGGACTACAATATAAGTGTCCTTTACCATCCGGGTATGGCAAATGTGGTAGCGAACGCACTTAGTAGACTCTCTATGGAGAGTGTGTCCCATGTGGATGAGGGGAAGAGGGAGATAGTTAAACATGTGGTTGACTTGCAAGGTTGGGAGTTAGGTTGGTTGACTCGACCGATGGTGGTGGTTTTGTGCAGAACGGATCAGAATCGTCCTTGGTGACTGATGTGAAAGCTAGACAATATGAGGACCTAATTTTGGTAAAGTTGAAGGAAGCCATTCAAAGTCAGAAGGTGGAGGTCTTCTCCCAAGGGGGAGATGGTGTGCTTCGGTACTAGGGTCGGTTATGTGTTCCGGATGTCAATGATTTGAGGAGTCAGATGTTGCGCGAGGCTCATGGATCCAGGTATTCTATCCATTCGGGTGCCACCAAGATGTACCGTGACTTAGGGGAAATCTATTGGTGGAATGGCATGAAGAAGGATATTGCGGAATTCGTAGCCAAGTGTCCGAACTGTCAGCAAGTAAAGGTTGAGAATCAGAGGCTGGGAGGTGTACTTCAGGATATTAGCTTTCCCACTTGGAAGTGAGAAGAAAATTAATATGGATTTCATCATAGGCCTGCCTTGTACTCGTCGACAATATGATCCTATTTGGATTGTGGTAGACAGGTTGACCAAGGCCGCTCATTTTCTACCGATTAAAACCACGGATATGATGGAGGATTATGCCAAACTATATATCCGGGAGTTTTTTCGATTGCATGGAGTTCCCTTATCCATCATTTTAGATCGAGGTACTCAAGTTACCTCTCAATTTTGGAGGTTATTTCAAAAAGGGCTTGGTACACAAGTTAAACTTAGCATAGCATTTCACTCGCAAATAGATGGTCAAGCGAAGCAGACAATCTAGACTCTCGAAGACATGTTGAGAGCATGCGTGATGGACTTCAAGGGTAGTTGGGATGATCACGTTCCCCTGATCGAGTTTTCCTACAATAGCAACTATTACTCTAGTATTTAGATAGAGCCATTCGAGGCTCTCTAAAGGCAGAGATATAGATCGCCCATCGGATGGTTTGAGGTTGGTTAGGCGGAAATGATGGGGCTGGATTCGGTTCATAAGGCAATAGAGAAGGTTCAGTCGATAAGAGAAAGGCTGAAAACTGCCCAGAGTTGCCAAAAGTATTATGCGGACGTGAGAAGAAGGGAATTAGAATTCGAAGTCGATGACTGGGTATTTCTGAGGGTGTCTCCCATGAAGGGAGTACTGCTATTTGGAAAGAAAGGAAAACTTAGTCCCCGCTATGTCGGCCCGTACCAGATAGTGAGACGTGTTGGCAAGGTGGCTTATGAGTTGGAGTTGCCTTCAGAATTAGTTTCTGTGCATCCTGTGTTTCATGTATCGCTTTTGAAGAAGTGTTTGGGTGATCCAGCTCTAGTTGTCCCCACGGAAAATGTTGGTGTGAGAGACAGCCTTAGCTATGAGGAGGTTCCGATGGAAATATTGGATCGTTAGATTCGAAGGCTAAGAAACAAGGAAGTAGCTTTAGTTAAAGTGTTATAGAGGAATCAACATGTTGAAGGAGCTATATGGGAAGTCGAAGCGGATATGATGGCTAGATACCCGTATTTATTCTCTACCAACTCAGTTTCAGCTTTAGGTATCAGTTTTGCACTCAGACTCTATTTAGTTTCATGTTCAGTTCATATGCACAATTTACTTTTATGTATATGGATATGTGTATGTTTCATGAAATCAGTTTAGTTATATGATTACTATAGGAGGTAGTCATTCCGTCAGTTTTCGATTTAAATGATCAGTATTTGAATATCATAATTACATTTTCTCTACTTTTTTTGTGTGTTTTCCAACATTCGAGGATGAATGTTCCCAAGGGAGAAATGTTGTTATACCCAAGAAGCCCAAAGATCAGACCTGGGAGTTGAAACGGAGAAAAACTTAAGCCACAGAATGAGTCATGGGATGACTCGTTGGTGCAGCCCACCAGTCGTGATATGACTCATGGGGAGGCCTGTTATACCCTGGGAATTCAAGAATCGGACCCGAAAGTGAATAAGGAGAAAAACTGGAAAATGTTGCAGCAGTTGCAGAACGGGTCACTTAACGACTCGTGAGGAGGCCTAACGAGTCGTCAGGTGGCTCGTGGGGAAGGCCCGAGATGATGGAGGACTCAAGGTCCTCACGCGAGATGTAATGTCTCGTGGTCAGTCACCATGAGTCGTCATGTCAATCGTGGGGTGGTCTTAGAGAAGGATAGTTAAGCTTATCCAGTGTACTTGACAGATGGCACCTAACGACTCGTCGTCAGTCCTAACGACCCGTTAGGTGGGCCATTACCAAGCCAGTGGAGTTTTCATGAATGATAAGGCAGTGCACTTGATGGTTGAACCAATGGATCGTGTGCCCTAGTAAAGAGTCATCAGGTCATCCATTAGGACCCCCTGACAGTTATTTTCAATGATTTCAGTAAGGGCTTTTCCATAATTCCTAAGTTCTAAGGGCCTATACTACTTTGTTTGAAGCTCGTAATAGAGGGTTTTAAGCTGAGAAAGACCCATCTAGGACATTTTTCTTCATGCATGGAAGGGTGAGAGCTTGAACGGAAGAAAGTGAGGAGAATTTCAAGGTTTTCAAGGGAAATCTCAGCTGGTCAATTAGGGAGAGTTAGGATTCTTCATTCCCA
>JACEIK010014831.1:0-12871 GCA_018107945.1 Datura stramonium | reverse complement strand
ATAGCTGTGCCTGAGTTCGGAGGACTCCTGAAATCTACACCTCGGGCGCAAGTGCTCAACGGGGGTGTGTATATGCCAACCACGACAAAATATGAGGAGTTGGCTCCCCATCTTCGTCCCTTGCGAGAGCAACATATCCTCGCCCTCTGGCGGACGAGTCGACACAGCTATTAACCCTGGGGAGATCACGGAAGCTGTACAGGTAATCCAGCCTAAAACAATACTAATACAAGTCTCAACTGATAACAACAACTATACATGATAACATACTGAACATGATAAAATATTTCTTAAATACTTTACTGGAATTCATAGTGGATTACTATACTGAAGAAACTAACTTGCCGAGAGAGACTGCCTTAACATACCTCGTTCGCTATTTACCAATTAACTGGTGAGGTTCGGCTGGTATTCAACTGTTCTTCCCAACTGTAATCACATTAATGGAATAATAGAGCTAACTTCATTACTATATTTGAAGAAAACAATAACTTATGTGTATATATACTGACTATTCTTCAACTTATCGAAATACAATCAAAAATTCATAATTTCTCGGGAATCTAGAAGGGAGAAATACTTAATTTAAGCCTGGGATCGTATTGGCACTAGTTTGGAGTAATTCCAACAACTTTGGCTTGGCGGGACGACGATTCGCCGGGCGAATTTCACGAAACTAACTCCGTAGAAATGCTCCCTGCAGCCTTATACTTCGATACCCTAAGTTAATTTAAATTTAGACAGCATTTGGTGGCGTAATCAGATGAAAATTATATATTCTCTTCGTCCTCCCTCTGTTCTGATCGTTAAGTATATGGAAAATGATATAAATCTATGGGTGAGGCCTCTTCTCGCGAAATCCCAACTTGGCACTCGTTTGGCCTTTCACCGGACCCTTTCCTCGCACATATGGCACTCTAAAACTCTCAACCAACATGCGAATAGGCCAACTAAATATTAGAAACGTACGGGGTGTAACAGTTTAATACTTATTATTAATGTAAAGTTCATCTTTTCCTCATCAATTTGTCAGTATTATTACAAAAGTGAATTTGAACCCTAATTTTAAGTAATGGTTTTTACTTGTTAAATTCCCTCTAGTGAATGAAGAATGCTTGGGTTGAATTCCTAGAATTTTCTTGCTATTCGCATTTGTTGGGTAAATAACCCATGAATGAGAATGACTTTTGCTCTGTTAAATGAAATTCCCAAAATTCTTGAAATTGCCTTATATTATGAATTTGTCCGTGTTGTCGGCATAAATGAGCTCTCTATTAGCTGCTTAGTAATTTAGTCAGTTAGAACACAAAAATCTATCAGTCTAGTCCCAGTTAGAATCATATCAGTATAGTTTAAGTAATATTTTAGCAACCTCAGTGTTGTCCAAAAAATGTCAACTGATCAGTTTGACTAAAGTTTATTTTCGAGGTGTCAGTGGTGCCTCCCAATTTTCAGACTCGGATTCAAATTTAAGTCATTTGGTCCATTAGGCGGTCATGACATTCAGTTATAGCTCTGACCAGCCCCAAGACCCCAGTTCAATTATTAGTTGTTCTGTAGATGGTTACAACCCTTCTAGATAAACAACTCTGATCAATCTTAGAGCCTAGTTTCAGAATCTGGTTCGGAAAGGCTCTTAGGGCACATGCAGTTATTCGTCCTGACTAGTCTTGAGCTTCAGTTTCGAGCTATCAGCTTAGTAGTTCAGTTTAGGTTTTTCAGTGGGAGTAGAACTTAGTACCGAGCGGGTTGGGGTTCCAGCGCACCCAGGTTCCCAGAACTATGTTGCCAACGTAGGTTACAGTATTACTTGGTCTGATTGGCCCCAGATATTTTTTTTGTGATCACCAGCTTATGCCTTTATACCCTGGCAAGGTATATTGGGTCCTACTGGTGGGGTGTATACATCGGACTCCATGTCTAGCTCACGTGATTATATGTCGGTTATAGACTCTCCCACTAGTCAGTCCAGTCCAGTATCAGAATCAGCAGCTCAGTTCAGTACAGTATCTCAGATTCAGTGTTTCAGACATAGGTCATGTCCTTGACCATCAAACAGGGTCATCTGACCATTTCAGATTATATCAGTAGTTCAGTTCAGCTTTCCTGTTGGTCATGGCGTGTCATTTCAGTTCAGACTTTATATTCTGTATGTTTCTCCCACTTACTCAGTTCATTCAAAGTACTGACGCATGATTTTCATGTTGTATCGTCTCATGATATAGCTGCAGGTTCTCAGGTTCAGCTCAGATAGTTACTTCAGTTTTAGAGCATTCCACTTTAGTAGATCAGAGTTTGAGTCCTCATCATTCGAGTGCCTTGTTTATTTATTTCAGTTGGATATGGTTTTGTATAGACTTAGTGTTAGCTGGGGACCTGTCCCAGCAACTCCTCAGTAGTTGGCTTTCAGGATAGACTTGTCTTTCAGAATTGAATTATAGATATATTAGTTCTTTCTCCACTTTCAGTCTTTGCCTTTTTTTTATATTTAAAACTTCCGTCGTGCATGTTTACTTAGAATGCTAGTGTATGATAGACCAGGGGTTGACTTGGGGTCGCTTGTGGCTCCAAGTACTGTGTTACGTCAAGGGTGTAGGCTCAGGGTGTGACATATTCTCAACCAACCCTTTAATGATATACTACAGCGCACAATAATCACCACGTTATGCAATTCTACAACCACCGAAAATAGTCGACAATGCAACAAACGGAAAGAATTTCCAACATCGGTAGCCATTTCGATATATGGCGTATAACCTTCGAATTAACGATGGAGGGAGGGTCAAGAACCATTAACTTAGAATATAAAAGATAAAACAAGTCATAAACAGCCTTCTCAACAATATTCTCCTTCAAAGAACTCGCAAACAAAGATGAAATCGATGAAACAAATGTGTGCTAGTTGATCTTCAGGACAACCCCGACTTTACCCTATATTTTGGGAGAGTTTGGATGGTCGAATCACCTATAGTGAACCTTGGAAACCTAGGGGAACCATGGAAATGATGAGCTAAAGTTTTAGGAATTGTTTGGAATGAAGAAAATCACATTGAAGTCGTGAAGATATATTCCCGTCGATATGGGGCCCACCTCCGCATGCTTGCTTGTGCAATCTCGCGAAAATGTGAATATCTCTCTGTTCTGAAGTCATATCGGAGAACTGTTTTATGTGTTGACAACAAGACTCATAGAACTTAAATTTGATGGATAGTAGGCCTCCTAACTATTTATAGATTTGGAGAAAATTTCCAAGACATTTAACCCAAATTTTAAAGAATTTCTAAAAGTAACCTGCGATAACTTTTGCCGATTTTCATTTTACAACTTTCTCGACTTCAAATCTTAACATATGATCATTGAGTGATATGAATACCTCATAACACATCATTCTTGTAGTACAACCAACTCTTGGCCATAGCTAAAAAATATGATTTTATTGCTTAAATTATACGAGGTGTTACATCTAAAATCAATTAGTCAATACTTGATAAATTCTAAACACCCATCATTCACACACAACCCTAGAAGAGAAATTAGCTGCTCATAATTAGGGAAAGAGAAATTATGCGACAGAGAAATTCGTCAAAACTATTCATATTAAGCAATTAATATCACTTCCAACTTTGTTTCTATAATAGTGGTGTTTTTCTCACCAGGAAGATGAAAAAAAAATATAAAATTGTACTTTTTATATTACAATCTCTACTCTTCAATATTACATGTAAAAATAGGGGTAAATATCTACAGATATTCCTTACGCAGATCTCCAAAATGATCTTGGAAGCTTTTTAAGTATGTGTTTGCTTTCTGGGATGATTTTCTCCTTTAGAGGAGACGTGGGCCAGTTGTGTTGGCACCTGTATTTCGCGGGTGTGGACTTGCACCACGCAGGTACGTTAACAGATCTAGGGGAAATGTTCTCTCACTTCCTCCGGCGTGGCACTTGCGGTCTACAGATACTAATGTGCGGCATGTAGGTCTATATCCAGCATGTTTCCAACTCCTCCTATGTGGCATCTTCTAGACACAGGTAGTCACTTGTGGCACACATGTCACCTATTTTTTCTCTGGAAGATTGCTTAAATTCAAATCCTTCATCATCTCTATTTCAAAGAAGTGCCTGCACATAAGAGAACAAAAGGCATAAAATCCTTCTAAAATGAAGCAATAACTCATGCTTAAGAGCCAGATGAGTTGGTAAATCACTACTCATCAAACCCCTAGACATAAACTATTACTTGTCCTCAAGCAAAGAATTCACTCGACAACGGATTTGACTTAAGGTTATCACGATGTAAGGGCAGCACACAGGACTACTAAGACTCAAAATTTACCCAAAACAATAAAAAGACTCAAACACAAGCACAAATCTCAATTAGTACCACCATGAGTACTCGACAGAGGTCATCACTTAAAAATCTTTTCTTCTCAAGGTACATCGCTTTTCCAATCCAAATTGGGGGAATTTTTCATCTCAAACAATTACAACAAGCATCTCAAGTCATTGACATTAACATTCAAGGTTTACCTAGAAGTTCAATACATTACTTGTCGCATTCATACCTCTTAATTGCGATCAAGCTTCACCATTTTCTCCAAGGATGAAATGCCACTCTTCAAATGAGAGAATCCCGCTCACAATCATGTAATTCCCAAAATAAGGATTATAAGATGACACAAGATGCTCACTCTCTCAATGACATTCAAGTGTACACATATCGACCCATAGGCTTTCCCTTAATGTAATTTGCCACTAATGTATAGTTTCAAAGCTTGGAATCACTAAGAACGTGTGGATTGCAATGTAGGCTAGTTATAAAGGTAGGACATCATTTGGTTCAAGTGACTTGAACCTCCCTAACGCTATTGTTAAGCAATTCAAGCACACCGCTCTCACCATTGAATCAACTCCACCTTATTTTTTCTTTTCACAATCCAAATCTCTCCAAGTGCCATTCTTCTATACACCTTTGTTTTTGTTACCAAGCATTCACTAGATAAGAGTGTCATAATCCGAGCATGGACTCCAGATTGTGACACGGACCTAGAACCACAAATGGCTCTAAGCTAACTCATGACACATTCATAGAACATTCTTGGGAATAAAGTAAGCATAAATAGAACACGACCATAACATAATATAAGCGGAAGTCTAGAATCTTATCAAGTATAAACGGGACTACAATCCAACATTATTGAAAAGCATCTACATATAATTGTCTGAAAAGCCTCTAGTCATAGCTCAGATGATGGGACAAACCCCCAAGTAGCTTTACCAAAATCCAAAAACTGAAAGACATAAAAGAAAGAGCATATGTCAAAACTAACGTCCTTGGATCATGAGGACATACCCAAGCTGGGATTGGACTGGACTAATATGAGAGCGAAACTAACGTCATGGCAGAGACTGATCACCCCACCCTATATCATGAGACAATGTTGCATAGAAGTATTCTAAACCTTGATATTAAAATGGTATTTTTAAATCATGAGTATAGAGCAAGGAAAAATATGAGTTTCTGATCATAAACTGAGTATAATGGCTCAAGGTTTCCAAAACTGAATCATAAAGCTTGACATGGCTGATTTCGTAAGTAAAACCTCATAAAACATATATTGAGCCAAAATATCATGTCATAAAAGCATAAGTCATGAATATGAACATGCAAAGAAAATCAAGGAATAGTGGGAGACTCTCATAACCGACACTATTATGAATGAGCACATGATACCCAATGATCTAGCTCAAGTTGGTAGAACCGTCCTAAGCCTTGCTAGGAAAAAGAATGATTAGAGGCATGATATCACTCAGAAGCCACGTCCGGCGGGGGAATGCTCTCTGGCGAGGCCCTAAACATGAATATATACATGCAGTGGCATGTAGTTTTGATACCTGGGTGCCCTGAACACTGACCTACACGGTGCTAGATAGTACTCCCAAAAGATGCACATTGCTCATAGTCATAATTGTAAAACATAATTGATTTTGCATAGGCTAGTTAGAAAACATGAAAATGTCACGACCAGAGCTAGGACTCCAAACCGCGACACAGGATCTAGAACCATAAATGGATCCAAGCTAACCCATGGTACATTCATAGCATGATTTAAAAGCATAATCAAATGAAAAACAACATGAGCATGAATAAGAGGAAGACTCAATGTCATAAAGAGTAAACAAAATGATAATATCCCAATATTGAACACAAAAGCTAGACATACTAAGTCTATGTCTGAAGAGCTTCTACAATCTGATGAGATGTTGGGACAAATCACCATCTAACTCCAAATCTGAGACAAAATTAAAAATAACAAGTCAAGACTAATAGATTTCCTCATATGATGAGGACTCACCCGAAAGTAGGATAGAACTGAACTGAGAACATGAGCTAGCGACAAGACTAGGATGGATCACCTGAACCTATATCATGAGATGATATAACATAGAGTATGCGGTCAGTACTTGGAATGTACTGAGTATGTAAGGTAAGTAAAACATGCTAGTAATGCGATAGTGAAATCATGCATGAAAGTCAAGATAGATCATGAGAGTACAATAGTAAAAACGTAGGATATTAATCATAAAATGAAATGCCATAGATCATAACGTCCTAAAGTATTTACGTACTTCCATATAGAAATCAAGGAACAATTAGAGATTCTTATAATTGGCATACCCCACTTGAGCATACATGGAGCCTAACCTGTAAAACCCTAGTCGAGAGGGTGTCCATACCTTGTCAAGGGTAGGATCATGAAAGGTGTGATATAACTCTTGTGTGGCCCATATGGGCATGGGAGACACTTTCAAGGAGCACCTCATCATGGCTACGTTGGCACATAGTTTTGAGACCTGGGTGGACTGGAACCTCAGTTTACTTGGTGTTAAATATTACTCCTAAAATATATATAGTGCTCATATCATATTCATGAAATATACGTTATGTACATGGGCTAGTTGAAATCATGAGATTCATAACACGCTTGAAATACGTGAACTAGCCATGAAAGAGGCCCGTGAGTCAGCCATGATCATAAACATGATACTTGTAAAAGTCATGCATACTAGAGGGAATCATAATATTTTAAAATTCATAAAATTCATGAAGGGTTATTGTGGAGATCATACATTATAATCATAAAACATAATTTACTTCATCATACTTGAAATCATAAATTAGAGGCTTTAATTTTCTTAAAACATGCATAATAGGGAATAATTACTAATAGCTTGATAACATGAATTTATAATCAAATTGAGTGTAAATATTCCTATTAGACTTATTATACATTAGAACATGAGGGGATTGGACCCATAAACATAGCATAGATAACTCCATAGAATTGGGTTAAAGCCCTAAAACTCAATACGCTTGATTAGGAACTTGAGTTCATGAATTAGAGGGGAAATTTGGGCATGAGGGTGGAAGAAATCCCTCATTCATGGCCCTACATACCTAGAGAAACTAATCTTCAAACTAGCCTTGAAATCCAAAGAGAATTGGGAAGAATTCTGCTTGATCTTGAAAGGAAATCTCAATACTTTGCATGCATGGGAGCCTAGTGACTTGGGATAGGCTAAACCCTCTTAAAACACTCCTTTCAGGGCTTAAAATGATGTCATTAAAGAATTAGGAGCATGGAAAATTATGAAAACACCCTTAAAGAACTGATTGGAAAATGGCACTACCAGAGTTAATGAGTGACCTAGTGACTCGTTACGTCACTTAATGGCTCGTCCTGACCTTCCTTGTTCACTGGACATAATCCCAACTTTATGATCTTGACTTGACGCCTCCACCTAACGACTTGTCATCACAACTAACAGGTCTTTTAACAACTCATCTGGACCCTCTGAATCTTAAGGTTTCAAATTATTCCTCCCAACCAATGGGACACCTAACGAGTATTTTGGAGACACCACGACTCGTTCCTCTTTTGGTTGGGTCTCCTAGATTTCAATACTTTCTCCTTTACTACACACTTAACAGGTTAATCCACGACTCGTGAGCAATCATGATGACTCATTGTCTCATCCGTCATTATTGGTTAATGATAATATTATCCCAAACTCAGCACCATTTAATGAGTCACTTAACAACCCGTTAAGTCACACCATGAGTCACAGGATTACTCATTCTGTGACCTGGTGTAGATTTTTCTGTGACATTTGGGGTGTTACATTATCTCCCTTTTGGGGAAATTCATCCTTGAATGTAGATTGAGCATACTGAAAAGCTAGGGAAAGAGCTGAAATCCCAAAATTGAACAACTGCAGTTGAAAATTGATGGAGTGACTGACTCCAAACTGATACACACGACTGAACTGAATTCATGAAACATACATACATGATATGACANACATGATATGACATGAAAGGAACTTAGAGACATGAACTTGACATGAAACTGAATAGAGTACTAAGGAGGAAACTGATTCCTTATGTTGAAACTTAGTCGGAAAGGAAAAGATGCGGGTATCTAGCCATCATATCTGCTTCGACATCCCACATAGCTCCATTAACAAGCTGATTCCTCCATAAAACCTTCACTGAAGCTACTTCCTTATTTCTCAACTTCCGAACCTGACGATCAAGGATCTCAATCGGAACCTCCTTATAGGTAAGGCTATCCTTCACTCCTATGCTCTACACTAGAACAACTAAAGCTGGGTCACCATTGCACTTCTTCAATAGTGATACATGGAAAACTGGATGCACTGATGCTAACTCTACTAGTATCTCCAACTCATATGCCACCTACCCAACTCACTTCAAAATTCTATAGGGACTAACATATCGGGGACTAAGATTCCCTTTCTTTTCGAACCTCATCACTCCTTTCATGGGAGACACCTTCATAAATAACCAATCATCAACCTCAAACTCAAGCTATCTTCGCTTAACATCTCCATAAGATCTCTGATGACTATGAGCTATTTTCACCCTTTCTCTAATACGTTGAACCTTCCCCGTGACCTCATGACCTGATTTTTGCCCTATCAATATAGCCTCACCTACCTCAAATTATCCAATAGGTGAGCTACACCTTTGCCCATAAAGAGCCTCAAACAGATCCATATGAATGTTAGAGTGGTAACTTTTATTGTAGGCAAACTCGATGAGAGGTAAGGGATCATCCCAACTACCTTTAAAATCAATCAGAAATTCTCTCAACATGTCCTCAAGCGTTTGAATGGTCTACTCAGCCTGACTATCTATATGTGGGTGAAAAGTTGTGTTATGCTTTACTTGAGTACCAAGACCCTTCTGAAACGATCTCCAAAATTGAGAGGTAAACTGGGTACCCCTATCTAAGATGATGGATAAAGGAAATCCATGCAACCGTACTAACTCTCGACTGTAAAATCTAGCATAATCCTCAGCTAAATTGGTAGTTTTGACTGGTAAGAAGTGAGCTAATTTGGTCAACCTGTATGGGTTCTACAATTGACTGTCATAACATGAATTTAACCAATTTATACCGAAAATAACATCAAAATCGGTCATATATAACTCCACTAGGTTGGCTGAGGTGACTTACTAAAGGACTGTGACAGGAAAATTTCTATACACCCATCGAGCTAAAACTGTCTCACTAACAGGAGTAGAGACTGACAAGGGTTCTGACAAGGTTTTGGGACTGACTCTGAAACTAAAAGTAACATAAGGAGTCACAAAAGATAGGGTAGCCCCTAGATATAAAAATGCATACACATCAAGATAGAATACTCGTAACATACCAGTAACTACTTCGGGAGAGACCTTCTGCTTCTGATAAGAAGATAGCGCATAGAACCTACTCTAGCGCTTTCCTCCATCTACACTAGAAGATGCGCGCTGCTGAGATGGGTGAGCTGTGGGAGCTGCTGAACTAGTAGCCGGGGTACGGACCCCACTATGCCTATCTGGCTGAAGGTAATCCCTGAGTCTATGTTCGGGTTTGCCACACTCGAAACAAGCATCTGAGCTAACTAAACATTTTCCAGGGTGGTTCTTTTCGTATTTCACACAGGTTGGAAATAGGAAGTCTCCTACCATGCTCCCCTGGCCTCTAGAGCCTGATGCTCTACCCCTCTAATCATATCTGGGTCTGGATGGAACACTGGCTGAAGATAGGGCTGGGTTGATGCCTCTGGTGGAATTGAGGGCAATGTACACCACCGAACCTTTTCTAGAACTTCCCATAACTCCCTATCCTGGCCCTCTTGGCCTCTATTTCCTTCTCCTTCATCTGCACCGCCTCTATTTGCTGGCGTAATGATAAACCGTGAGAAATCTAGGTCATTGTTCACTATAGGGATCCTGCACTCCTTGACCAGTGAATGTTCTGCTCCATTTCACAAACTTTCTCAAATGAGCCCTCTCATCTCCAACCATCTCCGGTGCATTTTTAGACAACCGGGTAAACTCCAAGGCATACTCTTGAACTATCCTGTGGTTCTGCTTCAAGTTGATGAACTCTGCTGCCTTTGCGTTCCCCAACTCTCTAGGGACGAACCTGTCCAAGAAGGTAGTCATGAACACATCCCAACTCATGGGGAATGCTCCATTTGACTTTCTATCCTTCCACTGGCAAAACCATATGTAAGCAACTCCCTTCACCTGATAGGAGGCTAAGTCTGCATTTTCGTCTTCCGTCACCCCCATAATCTACTTGATCTTCTGTACCTCCTCAATAAGCTAATGCAGGTCCTCATCCACCTTCGATAAGGGCATGATATCACTCGTAAGCCGCGTTAGGAGGGGCAACACTTTCTGGAGAGGCCCTAAACATGAATATATACCTACGATGGCCCGTAGTTTTGAGACCTGGGTGCCTTGAACACCAGCCTACACGGTGCTAGATACTACTCCTAAAACATACACATTTATCATAGTCATAATCTTAAAACATACTTGGTTTTGCATGGGCTAGTTAGAAAACATAAAAATATCACTGCCGGACCGGGGACCTAGAACCACAAATAGCTCCAAGCTAATCCATGGTACAGTCATAGCATGACTTAAAAGCATAATCAAGCATAAAATAACATGAGCATGAATAAGCGGAGGATTGAGTGTCATAAAGAATAAACAAAATGATAATATCCCAACATTGAATACAAAAGCTGGACCTACTAAGTCTATGTCTGAAAAGTCTCTACTATCTGATGAGATGCTGGGACAAGCCCCCAGCTAACTCCAAACCTGAAATTAAAATAAACATAACAAGTCAAGACTGATAGACGTCCTCCGATGATAAGGACTCACCCCAAAACAGGATAGATCTGAACTGAGCGGGCACGAGCTAGTGATGAGACTGGGAGGGATCACCTCAACCTATATCATGAGATGATATAACATAGAGTATGCGGTCAGTACTTGAAATGTACTGAGTATGTAAGGTAAGTAAAATATGCTAGTAATGCGATAGTAAGAAATCATGCATGAAAGTAAAGATAGATCATGAGAGTAAAATAGTAAAAAATGTAGGATATTAATCATAAATTGAAACACCATAGGTCATAACGTCATAAAGGATGAATAGACTTCTACATAGAAATTAAGGAACAATAGGAGATTCTTGTAACCGACATATCCTATGTGAGCACTAATTGGGAGGGTTTTCGTACCTTGATAAGGGTAGGAACATGAAAAGGTGTGATATCACTCTTGTGTGGCCCATATCGGCATGGGAGACAGTTTCAAGGAGCACCCCATCATGGCTACGTTGGCACATAGTTTTGAGACCTGGGTGCGCTGGAACCTTAGTTTACTTGGTGTTAAATACTATTCCCAAAATATATATAGTGCTCATATAATATTCATGAAATATACTTGATGTACATGGGCTAGTTCAAATCATGAGATTCATAACATGCTTGAAATACGTGAACTAGCCATGAAAGAGGCCCGTGAGTCAGGCATGATCATAAACATAATACTTGTAAAAGTCATGCATACTAGAGGGAATCATAATATTTTAAAATTCATAAAATTCATGAAGGGTTATTGTGGAGATCATACATTATAATCATAAANATACTTGTAAAAGTCATGCATACTAGAGGGAATCATAATATTTTAAAATTCATAAAATTCATGAAGGGTTATTGTGGAGATCATACATTATAATCATAAAACATAATTTACTTCATCATACTTGAAATCATAAATTAGAGGCTTTAATTTTCTTAAAACATGCATAATAGGGAATAATTACTAATAGCTTGATAACATGAATTTATAATCAAATTGAGTGTAAATATTCCTATTAGACTTATTATACATTAGAACATGAGGGGATTGGACCCATAAACATAGCATAGATAACTCCATAGAATTGGGTTAAAGCCCTAAAACTCAATACGCTTGATTAGGAACTTGAGTTCATGAATTAGAGGGGAAATTTGGGCATGAGGGTGGAAGAAATCCCTCATTCATGGCCCTACATACCTAGAGAAACTAATCTTCAAACTAGCCTTGAAATCCAAAGAGAATTGGGAAGAATTCTGCTTGATCTTGAAAGGAAATCTCAATACTTTGCATGCATGGGAGCCTAGTGACTTGGGATAGGCTAAACCCTCTTAAAACACTCCTTTCAGGGCTTAAAATGATGTCATTAAAGAATTAGGAGCATGGAAAATTATGAAAACACCCTTAAAGAACTGATTGGAAAATGGCACTACCAGAGTTAATGAGTGACCTAGTGACTCGTTACGTCACTTAATGGCTCGTCCTGACCTTCCTTGTTCACTGGACATAATCCCAACTTTATGATCTTGACTTGACGCCTCCACCTAACGACTTGTCATCACAACTAACAGGTCTTTTAACAACTCATCTGGACCCTCTGAATCTTAAGGTTTCAAATTATTCCTCCCAACCAA
>JACEIK010014826.1:0-20915 GCA_018107945.1 Datura stramonium | reverse complement strand
ATTCTGAATATGGCATAATAATACAAACATACTTAATACTCGGCTTCTAGAACTTCCTTCTGGAATTTATTCTATTTTACTATACTAGAATTACTAACTTTCTGAAGAAACTGGATTTACATACCTCAGTTGTCGGCTTTCCGGCTAACTGGCGTAACTCGGCCAGTATTTAGCTATTTCTTCCAACTGTATTCACATTCATAGAAATTAGAACTAAATTCATAAATATTCCGGAAGAAAATGCTACTTTGAATATATATATAGCCCAAACTTTGACTTATTTGAAAACAGCCGAAAACTCGCTATTTCTCGGAAGTTCGGAAGGGAGAAATACTCACTTTAGGGCTAGGAGTATATTGACACTAATTTGGAGCAATTCCACTTACCTCAGTTCGGTAGGGAAATGATTTGCCGGCCGAATTTCACGAAACTAACTCCGTAGGAATGCTCCCTGCAGCTTAATACTTCACTACCCAAGATTAATTCGAGTTTGGACCGCATTTAATAGCATAAACGGAAGGAATTTGACTTCAAACCCTCGTCCCTAACTGTTGCTGGCCATTTTCTGGAAATGAAATGATAAGAAATGAAATTAAAACGAAGTGGGGGCTTTATATAGTTGGGGCTAGACCTCACCTCTGTGACACTCTGGCCAATGCGAAGGTGAGCCCTCCGTGACACGTTGGCCATCGCGGAGGGGGTCTGCCCAGCCTCCTCTTGCGATGGTTCAACGTGGCGCTTGTCTGGTCTTTCCCCGGGCCTTTTTATAGCATGTGTGGCATTCTAAAACTCTTAACCAACATGCGAATAGGCCATCTAAATGTCAAGAATTTACGGGGCATAACAGAACATACCATAAGTTGAATAGGGGGTATTGACTCCAAACCATATGGTAAGCTGATCTTATAAAAACTGAGTTGAATCCTGAAAACAGATTTAACTTATGTGGGCTTGCCCTAATCTTAAAATGATGCATACTTGAAATAGATTTCATTAATCAAAATTATGGATTCATACATGGGTAATTCATAAACTTTTATTCATGCTAGATATCTCCTCATACTTAAAATCATTAATCATAAACTTGACCTTCATAAAACTTGCATAATTGGGCATAATTTTCTAAAACTTGAAGTCATGAATTTATAATCAATTTATATATAAAATCTGCTCATGTATCTTAAAACATACTTTGAAACATGGAGGGGATTGACCTATAAACAATTTATAGAGAATTACATGAAATTGGATTTAAACCCCATAAGATCATGAACTTGATCTAGAACTTGAATTCAGGGAATTGAGGAGAATTTGAAGCATGAGAGTGAAAGGAACTCTCATTCATAGCCCTATATTCCTGGGTGAGCTGAATCTACACTTGTCTTTGAAAGCCCAACAGATTTGGAGAAGAAATTGAAGGATTTAAGCTTGATCTTCGAAGGAGAAATCCTAATCTTGCATGCATGGGAGTTTAATGAATTAGAATAGGTTAAACTCTCTTAAAGCCTGTTTTCAAATCTTAAAACAACATAGCTTAGGTTTTAGGAGCTTAGGATTTATGAAAATACCCTTAATGAATTTGTAGGAAAACTATTCCTGCCAGCTGCCACGACTCGTACCATGAGTCGTACAATCCTTCTACGACTCGTGTTATCCTCCTGTACTTACCAAGTCCAAAACCTCCAATCCTCTTAATATTTCCACGAATATTACTATGATCCATAACAACATCCTATGGATTGTATTGTCACCCGTACAATCAATCACCTGCTAACCCCAAGAACTTGCCATGACTCCTGACCATGCGTCATACCCATATACTATGACTCATAATGGGGACTCATGGTTGGGAAAACAAATTCTCTAATCTCAACCACAGGTCTTCCTACAACACGTAGGTTGAGTCGTACTGAAGAAATTTTCCAACTTTTCCTACTGATCACATTTCAAATCTCAGGTCTAGTCTTAGGAACTTTTGAGGTATTAGATGAAATGTACTGAGTATGCAAGGTAGTATAACATGTTGAATAAGTATAAACTAAAATCATGCATATAAACGTAAATCATAAGATCATGAGAGTAAGGACTGTATGTTAAATATCTGAAAACTTATATAGCCATAAACTGAATTTCATATCTGAATAGAATGACCCACAGCTAAAATTAAAATCATATGGCTTGCCATAGATGAAATCATAAGAAAAGTTTATAAACTGATCATTGTGTCAAAACTGTTGAAAACATAATATCATAAGTCATAAACATGCATAACTAAAATCATAAGGAATAATGGGAGACTCATCACAACCGAAACCATCATGATAGTGCTTACATGATGCCCCAACTATCATACTCAAGTGGGCAGAACCATCCAAAGCCTTGTCAGGGATAAGGACGCTACCATGATATTGATATCAAGATAAAATCCCTCTAGCAGGTAGGGAAACTCTCTTGAGAGGTCCCAAATTGAATATACCTATATTGGCGCGTAGTTCTGAGACCGGGGAACCTTGGGATCCCAAGCCTACTCGGTGCTAGACACTACTCCCAAAAATATGCATAATGCTCCCATTATTTCTCAAGAAAGCTGAAATCATGATCATATGCATAGTTTGAAATCTGAACATGGAGAGTCTTGACTCCAAAACATGTGATAGACTGATCTTATTATCCTTGGCCAAATCATGAAAACTACTTAACTTAAGTGGGCTTGTCCAAATCTTAAAATCATGCATATTCGAGTTACACTTCGTTAGTCAAAATAATAGATTCATACATGGGTAATTCATAAACTTTCATTCATACTGGATATCTCATCATACTTGAAATCACGAATCATAAACTTGACTCTTCATGAAACTTATATAATTGGGCATAATTTTCTAAAGCTTGGAATCATGAGTTCATAATAAGAATAGGTTTAAAATCTACCCATGAATCTTAAAACATACTTTGAAACATGAAGGGGATTGACCCTAAATAAATCATAGAGAATTTCATAAAATTGGGTTAAAATCCCATATGATCATGAACATGATCTAGAACTTGAATTCATGGAATTGAGGAGAATTTTGAGTGTGAGAGTGAAAGGGACTCTCATTCATAGCCTACATACCTGGGTGAGCTGAATCTAAATTTGACCTTGGAAGCCCAAGAGATTTGGAGAAGAAATTGAAGGATTTAAGCTTGATCTTCAATGGAAAACCTCTAAACTTGCATGCATGGGAGTTGAATGAATTAGAATAGGTTAAACTCCCTTAATACACTTCTTTAAGAGCTTAAAACGATGTAGTTTAGGGCTTAGGACTTTAGGAATTATGAAAACACCCTTACTTATTTCACAGAAAATTACCCACTACCAGAAGTAATGACTCACACCACAAGTCGTACCTCATTACCACGACTCGTGGTTGGCTCTCATTGTCACCACTATTTCGTCAGACTTCTAAAGTTTCCCATGGATTAAACAACGACTCATATCATTAAACGACAAATCATTGGACCCGTCTGTTAACCAATTCTTCCAATTCCTCTTCCACTTCCTACGAGTGCAAGCCACGACTCATTGTTCCCCACAAAAAGTCATACCATGACTCGTATGTTCCAACCCTGACACTCTTTAACCAACCAATGACTCCCTACCATGATCTATTGTTTTCCACGATGAGTCGTACCTTCCACAACTGACACACAAGTAGCTTCCCACGACTCCTAACAACGACTCGTTACATGATCCTAATAACGCTCAAACTACACTCCTCATTTAGAGAGAATGTAAGCGATTGTTGTATCAAAACAAATAACCCGACGAGTGTCGGGGTATAATCCCAAAAGGACTAGAGAATCATGTGCGCAAGAGTCATTTAGTGAATTGAAGTGATTCGCATCCAAGCAATGAAAACGTAAATGTAAATTTTGGGGGAAGTGAAGTAGAAAGTATTGTTGGTTTTAAAATCATCTAGTGAAGAGAGCAAGATAACTAAAATTGAGAAACAATAATGAGCAAAGGCTAGAGGTGTGGTGTAGATGGAATTTCAATCAAATCGGGATTTTCTAGATAGTTAAATTATTACTAATATGTGAAAATAACCTTGGAAAAAGATGGAGCCCGATGTTCTTCAACCAATTGAACTCCCTATCCTTGAGTTCTCTCGAATCTCAAGGCACAATTCAACTATTCCAATATGATTTGGATTAGGGGATAAGTTTTTTCTAGCCATCAACCTCTTAAGGGATTATAATCATGGGTTTTGGCTATTTCTAGCCCAACCACACACAATCAAATCTCAATCCACCATTAAATTCTCCCCCGTTACTCAATTCCTCTTTTTCAAACTAAAATCAAGTAAGAAAATAATACCCATATTTGCAACTATGAGAAATCAACTATAATTTGGGGAGAATTCAATAGATTTATACTAATTTAGTAATAACAAGACAAATCTAGAATTACCCAATCAAATTAAATACCTATCATCGCATACCTCTAGCTATAGATTTAGCTACTCATAATTGAGAAACACAAGAGCATATTCAATAATAAACTCAATACTTTCATCATTAGGAGTCAGCAAAATTAAACTCACAATATTTCTACAATAATAGTTATACCTTGATGAAGAAGAAGATGAAGATAAAAGGCTATATTCTAATATTTCTTTCTTTCCAATGGAGTTCTTCGCTCTCAAAAAGTAAGGGAATATTCAATGATATGTTCAAAGTACTTTCTTCTAGAATATATACAAAAATAGAGCAAAAATTCTCCTCTTTTTCAGGCTTTGACGATTTTGCCTTGTTTAGGCATTTCCTCATTTGTGATGGAACCGGCGATTCACCACTGCCATTCGCGACCGTCGGTCATTTTCTTCTACAATATAATGAAGTTCCAAGGCCTTCTGGCAGTTCCTTCAATAGTTCACCGGTTGGCATCCGCGAGATGTCGATCACTTTCATCAGTGGTCCATCCATTTCCAGCATCTATTGACGATGAAACTGGTAGATTGCCAATTGCTGTCTATGGGACACTAGTTGCAGATCCTCCTAAAGCCAGTGGTTGCCTATGGTTGACTGCGTTTCACCAGTTTCCTCCGGTGGAGAGTCGGTTTTTACCTGAATTACACCCTTTTTACTTCAATTCATGCTCCTTTTATTCAAATTAGATTCCTACACATAAAAAAGAAAAAAGGGTATAAAATCCAACTAAAAGACTTGAAAACTGAGATAAAGTTCATGTTTAAGAGTCTAATGAGTTAGTAAATTACCAACTCATCAAACCTCCAAACTTGAACCATTGTTTGTCCTCAAGTAATGCAATTCTTATCAGTTGAGAAAAAGAAATGACATGCCACTCCACAAAATTTTATGTATTGATAACGCTCAAACCACACCTCTTACTGAAGTGAGAAGCAGACGTTGTCAATAAAGAACCCAACTAGAGGTTGGGGTCAAACCCACCAGGAATAGGGAGAACTCGATTATAGCCGGTAATTGAACTTGTGAGGTAGTTACTTCAAAATAAGGGGATTCTAAAAGAAATCAATAATAAAAACAAGTATCAAAATTCTAAAATTGAGTCAATATTAAAGGATAACTAGGGTTTGTGTTTCCCATGGGTTCATATCTACTTTGGGTGTACACTCGTGATTTTCACCAATACTTACTTATAGAACTGATAACTTAGGTTCATTCAAATGACCGACCAGTCCATATTGGATGACTATACTCAATTACTCGACCAAGTATCATGAGCGGTTTCAAACTATCCGTTATTACAAAGTTCCAGATTTAACTATCCTGCAACCACAACTCAAATTAATACAATGATTATCAAAATCAAGGCTTTGGTGTAATTCTCTTTTCCTAATGTCTACCTATTCGACCAAAGCAAGTAAAGAATTCGGGAAAGTCCTAATGTTGCTCACCGTTAAGAAATTTTTAAGCATGAAGATAATACAATATAAGTATTTGTATTGGTTTTAAGATCATTTTGTGTAACCCTAGATTGTTAATCTACCATGGTTCCCACAACCCTAGCTATGGAGGTTTTAGCCTCTCATAGTTGTAAGGTTGTTAATTGTATTCATGATTAAGAACATAAATCAGTACTTACAAGAATGAATGAGAAAAATACTTACTTTAATTATTCATAAAAATTTTGAATAACAAGTAGCAAGAACAAGATAAATGCAAGAAAAGGTTGATCACAAGTTGAATCAACTCAATTCCCCTACAAATCTCTTCTCTCCTTGTCTTTTTTTGTGTCTTTCTTACTTGTCACCGATTGTCTACAGAAAAATAAAACCTAAAATGTATTTATATAGACACAAGAATCCTTTTCCTACGCTAATTGGATGAATTACCATATCTGGTGCCACAGTCGTCACGGGCCATGTTACAATTCGTAGCAGCTTCCTACGACCCATAGCTTCATGTCGTACCTTGCATTGTTGGCTGAATTTTGCTAAGTGTTGGATCCTTGTACGATTCGTACCTCCATCATAAGACTCGTACTAAGCTCTCGTGGTTTGATTCTAAAACTTTGGAATTCTTCTAAAGTTCATCACGACCGTCATGGTACGACTTGTACCTTTTTCCCACAGGTCGTACTATCATTTTGTAGCAGGAGTTAGCACCTTATGCAAATTTTCTGGATCTTGTCACGATTTCATCACCACGACTCGTACCAGCTTGGTACGACCCATACTGAGACTTGTACATTGCATCTCTTCAATTTAGCCTTCTACAGCTTTTCACGACCATCAGTACGACTCGTTGGTCCTTCCTACGGCTCGTACTATGGTCTGCAATTTGAGCATATTTTGCATCTTTCAGGATTTCTTTTGAAATTTTCAAATTCAACATTAATTTATCCTGCAACCAAAGGAAAAGTGTCTTATATCCACATAAACACACCTAAGTCCATGCTATTTTCTTAGTTTTGAGCGTCAATAGTGTTGTAAATCCACAGCACATCAACACCCTCAACTTAAGACTTTTGGATGTCCTCAGGCAAAGAAAAGAAAAAACTAAAACACGAAGCTCAACTAGAAAATAAACTTATGATACTACAACTAATACTCAAACAAACTTGCACTTTCTATACAAACTCTATTGACCCTTCCTCATGGAACAACATCAGCTAATGTATTACAAGAAACCTCAAAACATCATAAACGAGGATCAAAACATGTCATTCATCTATCAACAGGAAATTAAGTCATCACCAATGTTTTCCACACAAACCAATGGTAAAAGCAAACATAATCCGTGTACCCTCATACAAATGAAGTCCCCACTTAGATATGAGATGTCAAATATAATGTGGGACTAAACAAGTAAGGCACTCACTCTCACAAAGAAGTTGCAAGTATTATGTGTCAGATACCATAGGCTTGCTCTTATTTTCTCTGCTTTGGTTTATCAGATGGTTGAGTTAGGATCACTATAAGACTTGATATGGCTGGTAATGTAGGCTCAGGGTTGGACATGGTAAAGATGAAAGATTTTATAAGTGACTATTCCTTCTTTGGCACTACATACATTAGCTACACCATTCACCTATTTCACCCTTTTATTCTTTTATTCCCTTTTTTCCCTTTCTCTCTTTTCTATACACATTTGCATGGGTGTGGTGAGTTTTCAACTTTTTCAGCATTTTCAAATTTCCTTTGGCTTTCTTTTTCATAATTTTCAGCATTTTTCATCTTTTTTTCTTTCATCATCTCACCACACTTCATTCTTCACCATTACCTTTTTTTCTTTTCTTTTTCTTTTCCTTTGTTCCGTTCCCACCTTTTATGCACCCCTACTCTAGCCACCCTCAACTTAAGCATTTTGATTATGTTGAGGTTCATAATATCCAAGGAAGGACCAGGGCCAAAATAGGTTCATTACAAAATAATGGGTATAGTTAATCGGTAAATCAAAGAAATCATGGTCTATTAAGGCTCAACCTTGGGATCAAGGGATTCATGCATTTTTGGTAGGGTAATATAGGCTAAAAGTGAGCTAAACAAAAAATGGCCTATGATCATATCCTAATCAACCATCCTTAGCCTATGGAAAGACCAACCAGACAAGTGATCTTCAACATAATACCGAACTGACTACTATACCTCACTCATGGTACATGAATTATTTTCACCTCATCTATCTGGTTTATACATGGCTTAACAAAACTGCTCATGTTGAAAAACTAAATGACATCAAAAGATCCACATATATCATGCATGTTGTCAACAATACATAGCTAATGCATCAAAAAAAATTTAAACAGGGTCACTTTTTTTCAAAAAAAATTAAAACTAGTGCAATTTTATTGGTTGAGTACTCCTAAGCTACTTTCTAATTGAACAAAAATGACAAACTAAAAAAAGAAAAATCCTACACATGCCGGTTATACTAGATAGCATGCCTGAGGGAAAAGAAATACGGCAAGAAAAACCCTCAGACGAACCAAAAATCACAAGTACACCCCCTCCCCCTTTTGAAAAGTAAGCTTCATCCCCGAAGCATTATTTAGAAGAACAAGGGGAAGAGAACATACCTGTGTCTACTCAGACTTCACCTTCCATGGGTTGCCTCCCATCCAGCGCCTGATTTAACGGCACGGCACGACGTGACTTTTGTGACTCCTCAAGCATCATCAAGGTATACTTCCTCTATTCTTTTTAATTCATCCTCATCTCCCAGATACACTTTTATTCTCTATCCATTTACTTTAAATCTTTTTCCTTCTTTGTTCTCAAGTTTCACTGCACCATACGGAGATACTTACACTACTTTGTAAGGTCCCATCCATCTAGATTTTAACTTCCCAAGATGCAACTGGAGTATTGAGTTGAACAGTAGGACCAAATCACTTGGGTTGAACTCCCTTCTTGCAATCTTTTTGTCATGGTAGATCTTCATTATTTCTTTATAGATGGCTGCACTTTCATAATCCTTAAGTCGGAATTCATCCATCTCATTAAGCTGGTTAAGTCTTAACGTGGTAGATTCATTCCAATTCATGTTCAGCCTTTTCAGAGCCCATAATGCCTTATGCTCTAGTTCAACTTGTAAGTGACATGCTCTGCCGTAAACTAGATGGTACGGAGATGAACCAATGGGAGTCTTATAAGTTTTTTTGTAAGCCCACAGGGCGTCATCGAGCTTCCTTGACCAATCTGTCCGGCTACTGTTCACTATCTTTGTCAGGATGGTCTTGATTTCCCTGTTCGAAACTTCCATTTGTCCACTCGACTGAGGGTGGTAGGATTTGGCCACCTTATGCTTGACACCATATTTTTCGAACAAGGTTTTGAAGAGGTGATTGCAGAAGTGAGATCCACCATCACTGATAATAACTCTAGGAGTGTCGAACCTGGCAAAGATATGTTTCCTAAGGAATGCTGTTACACTCCTGCCTTCATTGTTTGGTAGGGCAATTGCCTCCACCCATTTGGAGACATATCCACAGCTACCAGAATATACTTCATTTCGTATGAACTGACGAATGGTCCCATGAAGCCAATTCCCCACACATAAAACAACTCTACCTCTAAGTTGGGGCTTAGTGGCAACTCATGTCTATGGGTGATATTACCCTGCCTTTGGCATTGATCGCAAGACTTGGCAAAGTCATATGCATCTTGATGAATAGATGGCTATAAATATCGAAATTATAAAATTTTATGTGTCGTTCTGATACCACTGTGATGACCCCCAACTGGAGATGAGTGGCATGCCTCTAGAATGCTCAACATTTCTACTTCAGGGACACACCTACGAATGATACCGTCTACACAAATGTGAAATAAATATTGCTCATCCCAGTAATATCTATAGGCAATGAATAAGAACTTCTTCTTTTGCTGCGAAGTTAGGTCTGCTGGCATCACATCACTAACCAAGTATTTTGCAAAGTCGGCAAACCAAGGAATCAAATCCTGTGATGCAGATAGTACCTGTTCTTCTGGGAAGGCATCATTGATATCATATTCCATCCTCTCCTTTGCTTCAGAATCAAGCTTGGATAGATGATCTGCCACTTGATTTTCTGTTCCCTTTCGATCCTTCACCTTGAACTCAAATTCTTGGAGCAAGAGCACCCACCGATTCAATTTGGGCTTGGCATCCTTCTTGGACATCAGGTACCTCAATGCAACATAGTCTATATGAATAATCACCCCAGTTCCAAGCAAATATGCTCGAAATTTTTCAAATGCAAAGACCATCGCCAGTAGTTCCTGTTCTGTGATTGTGTAATTCTTCTAGGCTGTGTTGAGTGTTCTTCTTGCGTAATAGATTGGATGAAACATATTTTCTCTCCTTTGGCCTAAAACAGCACCAAGAGCAACACCACTAGCGTCACACATTACCTCGAAGGGAAGAGACCAATCTGGAGCTATGATGATAGGAGCAGTGGTGAGCTTTTCATTTAGACACTCAAAGGCCTTCAGACATGCCTCATCGAACACGAATTTTACCTCTTTCTCCAGTAGTTTGCACAATGTTTGTGCAATTTTTGAGAAATCCTTGATAAAGCGCCGGTAAAATCCTGCATGCCCTAAAAAGATTCAGACTCCTTTTATAGAAATAGGGGGTGGCAATCCTGCTATAACCTCGATTTTTTCCTTGTCCACCTCGATCCTCTTTCCTAATATTTTATGGCCCAACACTATCCCCTCTTTAACCATAAAATGACATTTTTCCCAATTTAGAAACAGATTTGTTTCTTCAAATCTTTGCAGTACTTTGCCCAGATGATTAAGGCATGATTCAAATGAATCGCCTACCACAGAAAAATCATCCATAAATACTTCAATAGTTTCCTCCACCATGTCTTAGAATATGGACATCATACAGTGCTGGAAAGTGGCTGGTGCATTACACAATCCAAATGGCATTCTTCTAAAGGCAAAGGTCCCATATGGACAGGTGAAGGTTTTCTTCTCTTGATCTTCTAGAGCAATAGTGATCTGATTATACCCTGAATATCCATCAAGGAAACAGTACCATCCTCTACCTGCGAGTCTATCGAGCACCTGATCCAAAAATGGCATCGAAAAATGACCTTTCTAGGTGCAGTGGTTGAGTTTCCTATAGTCCATGCATACACGCCATCCTGTGACTGGTCGTGTCGATATTAGCTCATTTTTTTCATTGGGCACCACTGTAATTCCTCCCTTCTTTGGCACGCACTGGATATGACTTACCCATTGACTTTCTACTATAGGATATATCACTCCAGCATCCAACCACTTAATAATCTTTTTTTGACGACTTCTTGCATTGGAGGGTTCAGGCGGCGTTGATGCTCTATACTCGGCTTACAATCTGGTTCGAGCTGGATCTTATGGGTGCATATGCCTGTTGGAATTCTGATCATATCAGCTATGGTCCAGCTAATTTCCTTTTTGTATATTTTCAGAATGCTAACCAAGGCTTCCACCTGCTCATCTAACAGGTTTGCTGCAATGATGATCGGCAGGGTTTTTTTTCTCCCCAAGGAATGCATACTTGAGATGAGGAGGTAATGCTTTCAATTCAAGAATTGGTGGTACCTCCAACAATGGCTTGGCTAGCAGTGTTAAACGATTCTTTAAGTCCAGGTCTAACTTCTTCGGGCTGAAGTTATACGACCCAGACCCATTTAAGGCGTTAACCGTATTTGTGTATTATGGGTTTCCATCTTCTTCGTAATTCATTATCACAGCTGCCAATGTATCATCGATCATAATTTCTTCCACGGGTGTTGGAAGCTTGTTATTGTCCATTTGAATGTTTGAGTGAAAGCTTGTTCCTTTGATGTAGCCTGACGGTCACTAAAGAAAAACAAAGAGAAAAAAAGAACGTAAAAAGTAATATAACTACTACCAAGTCAAATACAGGCTAATAACCTAGTTTCAGTTGTATTCCCCGGCAACGGCACCACTTTTTGATAACGTTCAAACCACACCTCTTACTGAAGTGAGAAGAAGACATTGCCAATAAAGAACCCAACTAGAGGTTGGGGTCAAACCCACAAGGAATAGGGAGAACTGGATTATACCCAGTAGTTGAACTTGTGAGGTAGTTAATTCAAAATAGGGGGATTCTAAAAGAAATCAATAATAACAACAAGTATCAAAATTCTGATGTTGAGTCATTATTAAAAGATAACTAGGGTTTGTGTTCCCCATGGGTTCATAACTACTTTGGGTGTACACTCGTGATTTTCACCAATACTTACTTATAGAACCGATAACTTAGGTTCATTCGAACAACCGACCAATCCCTATTGAATGACTACACTCAATTACTCGACCAAGTCTCATAAGAGGTTTCAAACTATCCGTTAGAACTAAGTTCAAGATTTAACTATCCTGCGAGCACAACTCAAGTTAATACAATGATTATCAAAATCAAGGCTCTGTTGTTATTCTCTTTTCCTAACCTCTACCTCTTCGGTCGAAGCAAGTAAAGAATTCAGGCAAGTCCTAACGTAGCGCACCATTAAGAAACGTTTAAGCATGAAGAGAATACAATATAAGTATTTGTATTGGTTTTAAGATCACTTTGTGTAACCCTAGCTNAATTGTATTCGTGATTAAGAACATAAATCAATACTTACAAGAATGAATAAGAAAAATACTTCCTTTAATTATTCAACAAAATATAGAAGAACAAGTAGCAACAACAAGATAAATGCAAGAAAAGGTTTATCACAAGTTGAATCAACTCAATTCCCCTACAAATCTCTTCTCTCCTTGTCTTTTTTTGTCTTTCTTACTTTTCTACGATTGACTACAGAAAAATAAAACCTAAAACGTATTTATACAGACACAAGAATCCTTTTTCTAGGCTAACTGGATGAATTTCCATATCTAGTGTTGCAGTCGTCACGGGCCATGTTACGATCTGTAACAGCTTCCTACGACCTGTAGCTTCCTGTCATACCTTGCATGTTGGCTGAATTTTGCTAAGTGTTGGATCCTGGTACGTTCGTACCTCCATCATATGACCCATACTAAGCTCCCGTGGTTTGATTCTGAAACTTTGGAATTCTTCTGAAGTTCATCACGACCATCATGGTATGACTCGTACCTTCTTCCCACGGGCCGTATTGTCGTTTCGTAGCAGGAGTCAGCACCTTATGCAAATTTTATGGATCTTGTCATGATTTCATCACCACGACTCGTACCAGCTTGGGACGACCTGTACTAAGACTCGTACATTGCATCTCTTCAACTTAGCCTTCTTCAGCTTTTCACGACCATCAGTATGACTCGTAGGTCCTTCCTATGGCTCGTACTATGGTCTGCAATTTGAGCATATTTTGCATCTTTCAGGCTTTCTTTTTTAATTTTTAGATTAAACACTAATTCATCCTGCAACCAAAGGAAAAGTGCCTTATATCCACATAAACATACCTAAGTCCATGATATTTTCTTAGTTTTGAGCGTCAATAGTGTTATAAATCCACAACACATCATGTACCAATGACCAACTAATCTATGACAATCAAAAAATGCTCACCAACTCACAGAAGCAATTTCCCCCCAGAAAAATGTGGAAAAGTTTCAAGAGGCAATCAAAATTCAAAGGCATGATTCACAACTTCTTTCATTTTGCAAAACAAGGGCATAGCTTATCCAATCAAATAAATATGGCATCTCAATTTATAATCACTACACATTCAAGTTTGCCTTGGAGCTCATGATAATGCTGAAACTCACACTTCTTGGCAAAGTATGAAGCAAACATTTATATAAAGAATCCAACAAAGAGGTTGGGGTCGAACCCACAGGGAAAAAGGTAAGATCTATACTAATGTCGGTACTTAAAACTTATTTGTAAGTTATCTCCAAATTGGGCGGTTTAAAGAAAAATAATAATAACACAAGATCACAATTGTGGTTGTTATCAAGATTTACAAATAACTAGGATAAGTGTTTCCCATGGATTCATAACTATTTGTGGTATACATACGTGACCAATCCCAATGCTTACTTGCAGAATTGTTAACTAGGTTTCATCCAAATGACTGGTTTGTCCCTATTGGATGACTATACTCAATCACCGGATTAGGTCTCATGAGCGATTTCAAATTAACAGTTATCAATATGTTTTGAATTAACTTTCCTATGACCACAACTCAAGTTATACAAGGATCATAAAAATCAAGGCTTTTTTGTAATTCTGTTTTCCTAATCTCTACTTCTCTAGGTTCAAGCAAGTAAAGAATTTGGGCAAGTCCTAACATTGTGCATCATTAAGAAACATTTAAAGATAAAGAGAATACAATACAAGCATTTAGCATTGCTTTTCAATCACTTTGTGTAACCCTATTTCGTTAACTCATCATGGTTCCCACAATCCTAATTATGGAGGTTTTACCCTGTCATGATTGTAAGATTGTAACTAGCATTCTTAGAAAAACACATAATGAAATACTTACAACAATAATTTAAAGGAAACCTGCTTTGAATAGTGATGAACAAAATCAAGAACAATTGATAAAACCCAGTGTTGATCTTAAGAATTTCTCTCCAAAACTTGATAACAATTCACAAATAAAACTTCTCTCAATGTAATCACACGTCTACTTCTCTCTCTTCTATTTTTGAAACAAAACATAAAAGATATTTATACATACATCAAAAACCTTTTCCTAAGATAATAGGAAAATTTCCATACCTAGTGTCAACTCGTCCTACGATTGATCATACGACCCATAACAGGATTGTACGGATTGTACTTGGCTCTTGCACATTCCTTGGCTGCTACAGAATTGACTAAGTGTTGGAAACTGGTAGGACTCATACCATGGTCCTACGAGTGGTACAATCCATCCGTGGCTTGACTCTGAGAACTTTGACATCTTCTAAATTTTTCTACGAGTGTTGTGGTATACCTCGTACCTTTCTCTTACAACTCGTACTTGGTTGTGGCGTCTAGAGTTCTGCCAAGTCTCTAAGAATCACTGAAGCTCCCCAGGGCTCATGGTATGGGTCGTAAGCATATGTTATGATCTGTGAGTTCCACTCATACCAAGAGACTGCTTGTGTGAATTTTCTCTGAAGTTTTCCATGAGTCCAGTTATGGTTCGTACCATCTTGGTACAGCTCGTACTAAGAGTGGTACTTTGCCTTCACATTGTTTCAGACTTTTGAGTTTTTCCACGAGTCTCAGTATGACTCGTACAAAATAGGTACGGCTCGTACTGAGGTTGATCCTTGGCTGAATTTCTGAATTTTTATGCATCTTTTGCACATTTTTTCTCCAACACCTATTTTCCTGAAAACAAAGTAAAAGCACCTCATATCCATATAAACATACCTAAGTCCATACTATTTTCTCAGTTTTAAGTGTCAAAAATACTTTAAACTCACAGCACATCAACACCCTCAACTTAATACTTTCTCATGTCCTTAGGCAAAGAAAACAAAAACTAAAAATGACGCTTAACTAGAAAATAAACCTAGGATACAACAACCAACATCAATCAAAATTTTGCACCATAAACACAAACAGCTTTTGACCCTTTTTCCAGTTAAACCAAGTCAGCATATGCACATCTAGTACTTATAAACCATGATAAACAGGGATCAAAATATGTCATCCAACTAATAGAAGATAGTCAAGTCATCACCAATGCTTTTCACACAGAAAACTGGCAGAATAAAACACAAACCATGTGCCCTCATAGCAAATGAAGTCCCCCACTCACAGATATAGCAAAATATGAAACATGAGACTGAACAAGTAAGACTCTCACCCACACAAGGAAGCTCCAAATACTGCATGTCAGATACCATAGGCTTGCCCTTATTTTCTCTACTTCAACTCTTTAGATGGTCAGGCTAGAATCACTATAGGACTTAATTCGGCTTATAATTTAAGCTTTCGGGATGGGTATGGTAGATATGAAATCTTTTGAGTGACTAAACCCTCCTTGGCACTACATACACATGGCTCTACTTTTCACTTTCTTTCACCCTTTTTGCTTTTTCAACTTTTTCCTCCCTTTTCACCATTTTTATGCAACTCCCGTAGGATTGTTTGAAGTAGGCGAGTCAGGGTTGATTGGACCGAATATGATACATCAATCAGAATGAAAGGTGAAACTTATCAGAGAGCATTTGTTGATAGCCAAGAGACATCATAATTCTTATTCCGATGTTCGATGTAGAGACTTGGTGTTTGGTGTTGATGATTGGGTATTTCTTAAGGTTTCGCCTATGAAGAGCGTGATAAGGTTTGGTAGGAAGGGAAAGCTCATCCCTAGGTTCGTTCTCCCATATCCGATCCTTCGAAGGATAGGCCGAGTAGCTTATGAGTTAGAACTGCCTTCAGGGCTAGAATCTGTTCATCCAGTTTTCCACATGTTAATGCTACAAAAGTGCATAGGAGACCTTTCTCAGGTTGTTCCGGTTGAGGATGTTCAAGTCACTGAAGAGTTGTACTACAAAGAGACTCCAATTTCTATACTAGATTGGCAGGTTCGTAGATTGAGGACTAAAGACGTAGCCTCTATTAAAGTACTATGGAGGAACAGAAATGTAGAGGAGATGACTTGGGAAGCTGAGGACGACATGAGTTCTAATTACCCTCACTTATTTCAGGATTGACTCTGATTGTGCAATTGAGGTGAGATTGTTATTCATGTCTTGTTTTGTTACTTATGTTATCAATGTTGATTGGTTGATCACTTTTATGTTATGGAGTAGTTGCTTGTAGCGTCCTATGAGACACCTATGTTCGACTTTTCTGTGTTTCAAGTTTTCAGATAGTATATAAGAGGAGACTCTACCAAAATTTTCCCGGTAATGGTTAAAGTAATTGAGCCTCTTAAGCTTAGATTACATTTGAGGACGAATGTTTATTGGGGGGGGGGATTATGTTACACCCTGTAAGTCTTTGTTGGTCCACCGATGCGTGTATATGTATGTTGAGAGTTTTAGAGTACGACGCATGTCGGAATGGGCTAAAGGGATGAGCATACGAGCATATTGTTTAGCGAACAGGAGGCCAGGGTTGGAGGCAGGGCACACTGGGCATCGTGCTGTGCAGCAATGCCTACACACGGGCTGGCGCATCTTCCCGTATGTTCGCGCAATGGGCGGCGCGCCGCAGATATTGGCAGGAATTGGTTGAATCTTTAGCATGGGCTCATGAACGCACACCTTTCCCCTTTTTCCCCCCTCCCACCACCTCAAATTATATATAAACTCCTTAAATTTTAAATGAATCATTCAAATATCTCCCTAAAATAGAAGGGCAGACATGAGCGACCATTTCTTAAGATTTTTGTCAAATTGCGCCATTTAACTCTATTCAATTAAAAATTCATCTTGGATAACCAATTCGGAGACTACGAGAGACGTATCTAGGGAGTTATTTCTTGAAATATATCTCGGATTGTCAGAGTCCCACCGAGTAGAAGTTGTAGGAATCATTTCAAATTGAGTCCTAAGTGGCTACAAGAGATAAGTGTTTCTACCTTCTAATTTCTTCAGAATTCGTATGTTTTGGGCCAAATTGGACAAATTTTGATTTGTAGTTATGTCCTTAAAGGATATTGTTATTAGTCATTTCCTAGTGTTTAAAATAGCTTTATTCTCTCAGCGTAAGAGCTGCAACTTGGGGGAATTGCCAGCTTTAAATTGGAAATATTTAGGTGAACGGAAATCGACAATTGAGGCATGTTAAGGATAACCTCTTCGACAAGTTATCCTCATCATATAGTTGATACGACCTAGGACTTTGTAAATAAGTATAGTATAGTACTCCTGTCGGGATTGACCCCACCTAATATGGCCTTCCGTAACCTACTTCAGGGTTGCTAACTGTTTCATTGCCTACAAGACTATAGATTCCTCAGAGGAGCTATGTGATTTCTAAAAGGACTACATTCAGGACTATATGGCCGTATCGAAGTCCATTCACGTATGGATTTCCCTTATGCCATAATGACATCATTGACCCTCAGTCGAGCCTTGTGGGCCTAGGGTGAAGTTACAGGAGCCCAAAGGACTCAGATACAGTTACAGGAGCCTAGAGGGCTCAGTTACAGACCCAGAGGCTAGGTAGGTTAGCTATAGTTAACTATGGAATCATAATGACCTTGTTAGGGGTGTATAGATTGAAATGTACTTGCCAGGGCTTATGGGGGTCTTGGCAGGTTATTCTATGCTGATTGTACCTTCCAGGCTTATGGAGGCCAGGTTAGGTTCGTGTTTGTATATTTACTTGCTAGCTATACTTCAGACTGTGAGGCTATTTAGGTTAAACTTGTGTCCTTCTTATTGATTACTTTAAGTTCTTTTATCAGCTTTTATTTGGCTTTTGCTACTGCCTCACATATTCGGTACATATTTTATTAACGCTCGCATATGAGGTACTACATACTTGCCTGCAGATACGAACAAATGAGTTTCAAGACCTCTTTAGCAGTCATGTAGGATTAGCAGATCAGTCAGCTCCTTTTCTTCGGAGTTGTCAATTAGAAAGGTTTTCTCATTTTGTTGTACAACTTTTGGGTAGGTCGAGGCCCTGTCTTGACCACTATTCCCCTCTCAGAGGCTTGCAGACTACAAATCCTAGTTAGTTAGTTGTTGTTGGCCGTGTGGGGCCTATATATGTTTGTTTTGTATGTTGGCCATGTGGGGCCTAGCTTAGCTATCGGTTAGAAGCCTTGTGGACTGTAGTTTATATATAACTACATATCTTCCTTTTTTTATGAATTAGATAGTATGGTGGTCTTGTCGGCCCGTATAAGATCCCTTGACTATTGTGATGGTTGGGTTAGATGTCTTTTGTAGGTTGTCTGTCGCGGCCTAGTCAGCCCGAGGTTGTGTTTACAACTGAGATATAGTTGTTTATTTTATTGATTTTGTGTTGCTGGCAGGCACAAGAGGCGTATATGCCCAGCTAGGTCAGCCCAGGTTCCAGTGTGGCACTAGGTGCCAGTCATGCCTCCCAAGGTGGGGCATGACACAGCTGGGCAAGTTCTAGATCCTCTACGTAGTATTGAACTAGGTATAGACCTCACTCACTCATGGTATATGTTTTGCATTCATTCTACCTGTCTGGTTTATACATGGCTAACTAGAACTACTCATGCCAATACACTAAATGACACAAAAGATCCACAAAAATCATGCTTTGCAATCAACAAGTACGTAGCTAACCATCAGAATTTTTAAACAGGGTCAATTTATCAAAATTTCAAAACTAGTGCAATCTATTGGTTGAGTACTCCTAAGCTACTTTCTAATTAACCAACAACATCCTAAACATGCTAGTTCTACTAGATAGCATGCCCGAGGGAAAAGAAATACGACAAGAAAAACCCTCGGACGAATCCAAAAAATCCTAAAAATACAAGTACATCCCCTCCCTTTTTAAAAAAGCATGCTTCAACCCCGAAGTATAGAATGTAAAACAGATGGAAGGGAACATACATGTGGTGCACTAAGCGCTCCTGTCATCCTATGGAGGTGGTACCTCCACTGCAGTCGTTGCGTTGGTGGTGGACGACGCACTCAATGGTGTATCAATAGGGGGAATGGTTACCCCCTTAGGAGTAGTGGTCGCTTCTACGACCTTTGGAATTACTGGGGCTGAATGTGGCTCGCCTGAAGTATCCTTGCACCCCCAAGCTCGACATGGGAAGTGGTATATCTACCCGCTCCTCTCGATCTCTCAAGCAGCTCTGACCTATGCTCGTCGTGAGTCTGCTGGCTCTCCAATCTCGCCTGCTTACGCTCTTTCTTTTCTTTCTTTCACTTCTTCTTTAAGGTCTTGTCTCTAACATCCTTAGAGACCCTCTGTTTTCCTTTTTCTCTCTCAGCTCCTGTAGGCTCCCAATATGCCACCAAATCAAGCTCCTCACTATGCTAATGTCGAGGTTAGGAAGAGTGGGGGCTGCTAGAAATGTCAGATGCCATGATGACAACTCATCCACTTGGCTCCGAAGAGCCATTTACTCCTTACGGAGGCTACCAGTGTCAATCTATTTGGCCATGCGATTATTGAAGCAGCTCTCAAAGCTATCTATCCTAGCGTGTAGGACCTGTGTAGTTGCATCAATCTCAGCCTTTACCCAAGGATTAACGTTCTCCATCATAGACTTTACCTTTTTCTCAGTTATGTTTAGTCTCTTGACTATCTTCCAGAGAAATTCCTGATGCACTAGCATGTACCCAGTGGGAGTCTGGCTTAGAAGGCCTATAGGTGGTGCGGCGGAGGTGCTGGGAGCTACCTTTGAATGACTGGCGTTTGTAGCCAGTGTCTCGTCCTACTCCTGTGAGGTGGGGGCATTCACTTGCTCGCCCCCAATTGTCCGCGGTATCGGGACTGTGGTAGAATGTCGTGCTCGGCTTATCAGATTTATTTAATCTTTGATTAAGCCAATATCTGTTATTCGCTATCCTCCGATCAACTGCTCCACACCATGACGCACCTTGATACCTGCCTCTGTGCATAACCTAAACACAAGACTCGACAATTGGATGGTAGTTCTCAATCCCATAACCCAATCCCAGATCTCCTCCATAATGACCCTCGAGATATTAATGGGGTATCTGTACATGATATACGCCATCAATACTGCTCTGTCTATGTTGAGGGTACTATCATTCATGGTCGGGGCCAACCGGTGGTGAACTAACATCCAGCAGGATTTTTCTATGAAGTTTAGTGAATTCTTTGTGACCTACTTTCTGCTAGTAACCCGTTTTGCTTCCTCCATGTCCTCAGCAATAACCCAGACAACCACTGAATCTGCTTCTACCTCTCATCAATGCCTAACTACCTGATCTTTTTTCATGGTGTCCACCCGATAGTCATACTCTGGTGTAATGTGTGGTGGTATGAATTGGGGCCCACATAACACCCGAGCAATAGTGCGCTTGGATATATCAACATTGTGGCCTTGTACCATGACG
>JACEIK010014824.1:0-20918 GCA_018107945.1 Datura stramonium | reverse complement strand
ACTCTATGGCCTAGGTATCTCAACATGTTTACACAGTTGCATGCTTTCATACGAATCACCTTTGCATTCTAAATATCATGTACAACACACAACAAGAATTCCGCACCATAAAGTAGCGACACGTTTGGGATACAAACAAACAAAAAAAATTAAAAGAAAGAAAAAAACTACTCCTATAGACTACATTTCCCTTAAGACGGTCGTCATCCATCCATCATAGGGAACGGTCACTATTTACGACTTTGATTCAATGGGACTTTTCTCGGTAAAAGCACCGAAAACAAACGCCGAGAAACCCAATCATAAAAATAATTCAACAAAAAAATTTTAAAATATCAATAATTTTGATAGAAACAAAAATATTTACACAACCAGCTAACAACAACTCAACACAACACACAACAGCTTACCATTCATTACAACACCGAATTACAATACAACCATACGCACAAAATCACGGGGTCACATTTTTCCACGGGCACAACAACACAAGACAGAGCATAACAATAACAAAACAACTAGCACCTAACTACTCCACCCGCCATCGCCCGTTTCCACTTGTCCCAGTGTTCACATAATTCAACATAGCACAAAAGTAGGTGGTGAAACTCCTGGTCAATCAAAGTATTCAATTTCTTACGTCGGGTAATGGTGCCTCGTCCCCATATACGAATACGCCCCGCCGTCTTCATCGACTCAGCCCAGTCCTCACGGGCGTGTCTCCTCATCGGTGGGGACATCGTCATCTGAGCTCCATAAAGTGGCCCCTCGGTACATAGAGCCCGAGCATCTTGGTGCTTGAAGGGGTAGTCTAAGTATTGCCACAACTCATCTTTTGTTGCTAGCCTCCCGCCTATCTTAGGCTGCAACATGTCATCCCGAGCATACGGGCCATATGCAGTCATCAGGAGCATGTCGCTCGGCTAGTGTGAAGCTGGCCCTTAGGTGGTGTCGGGTGCCTTAGTTTTGGTAGCACGTCCAAGGCACGCCCTATCCATTTGCGGGATGTAGTCCGGGGCCTCTTCCTCGATCATGGCCCCTCGGGAACGTGGTCGACAAACCACGAACCGTGCACATGCCCTTGGTAAACGGGCTCTCTTCATGGCGGAGATAATCACAGCCCCAGCGTGGCTCAGCCCTTTCATGGGGCATAACCAAGCACACACTCGATCCGGGTGACATCTATCATGTGCACCCTCGGGATCGAGGCAGAACACACAATTTTAAGCCAAATCCTAGCTTTCATATTCATTTGGTAGGGCAGCGTCTTATGGTAGCCCCTCTCCTTGTGCTGCTCCACCGCCCAGCCAGAACGGGCTCCACACGAGTCGTAAATATCCGCATAGGGTGGAGTAATGTTAATTTCTTAGGAGTACATGGGCGTCTGTGTCCCGCGCCCCCAAGATGGCATTAAGGTGATGGGGCTCAAGGTGACAACCTTCCCCCGTATCTTGACGGTGTGGCTAACGGAGTGGCCAGTTCCGGTTGGCGTAGAACTCCTCGAGATCGAGATGGAGATTGCACTCCTTGGGCTCTTCGAAGATGAAGTTGAGCCCAGGCAAGTGTCAATCCGGTGTATGATTAAGAAAATTCCTCGAAGTATTTGTTCTCCTTGTGTTTTGCGTACAATTTCTTTCCTTCGCCAGTCACCAGCCCGGGTTCCATATTAGCAAGCGTTGGCGCGGGACCGCGAGTCTTCCTTTGGTATTGTTCCCGATCCTAACCTCTTTCTCTTGGCACCAGATGTAGATGTGCCCTTTCCTTTGTCTTACTGCGGCCCACATCGTTCTTTGTCAAATCAGCAGAGAGTCCCAATGTTATTCAAATCAAAATTAGCTTCAACAAAAGGTTGGGTTGAGTTAGCCCACTGCACCCATGCTTAGTCTTTAGCCACAATTAAACAATTCGGCAAGACAATCATAATGTTCCAATTTTTAGCAATCAACATGCCTCGTGCATTCGATATAAGTCGATGGAACACTTGTATGTACTACTCGGACTTCGTACAGTATCCACAATATCACCATCGATTCATTTATCCAGCACTTAGCCAACATTTTCTCAACAACAACAACCCATGCAATTCACCAATTTCATTTCCCGAAAATCCCTTGTTTATTTAGCCTATTCATCTATCTTCACAACATAATTCACCTCACCCAACATGCACAACCCAAAATTTTCACATTTCAACCAATTTAGTTTCTTCCTATTCAAATTCCAACCCTAGCTACTACCAATTGCCAAAAATTCAATCCGACATGCATTTATCGAGGTTCATATAATCACAACGTACTACGAACATTAATCAACAATAACTTAAGTGAATTCAAGCTCATTTTACACTTAGGGCAAGGTTTGCACTCTCACCTCGCGTGCTCAAATCAAAATTTAGGAAAAGAATTGGGGTTAGTTCAGAACATACCTTTAATCAAGTGATATCAAAGAAAAGTTGAAGAATTTCGATCTAGGTGTGTGTCACGTTGGGGAAGGAGGAGGGATTTTAAGGGGTTTTGTCACGGAGGGTGATGGGGAAAAATGAAGGGATTTCGGGGTTAAAGAAGTTATTCACGGGTTACCGGTGACAGAGTGTGACAGAGCGAATAATACCTCAACGTGTCACGGAGGGAACGCGGAGGCCCTCCTCAGTGACACGGAGGAAACGCCGCGTGGGTGTTACGGAATTTGTAAAAATTTCGAATACACCTCAACGTGTCACGGAGGGATCGTGGAGGCCTTCTCAGTGACACGGAGCCATCGCGTAGCTCAATTGTTTTGCCACACATTTTTTTTTCTCACCTCGATTTTTCCTTTGCGATCCTTGCATTTTTTCCCTCCGTTCCACCTGAAATTCATCTCACAACAAGAAATTGGTTAGAATTTATAGGTTTCAAACACAACACAATTTTTGTTTTTATTTTTATTTATTTTATTTTATTTTATTTCTTTTCTTTTTTTTTTCTTTCTAAGCATCTATTACAAACAATTTCACGGGTTGCCTCCCGATCGGCGCCCTAGTTTACCGTCGCGGCTCGCGTCATTAAACTTAGTCATCCTTTAGAGTGGCGGACGTCTTCTTAGAACAGCGATCCTCACCCTGTCATGCTTACACGGCGCCCATTACTGAGAACGTGGCATTTTGATCCTGTTTGCCACAACTCCGGTTTGGGGCGTCCTCAATATTGGTTTCCCATTGGATCTCGAGAATCAACAATCGAACAATATACGCAGTCAAGCACATTGATTCTTGATAGCTCTCATGTATACGGCCGGAGGCTTCGTGGCCTTGTACACGTCAAATAGCTTCACCTTGTCATCGCCCCGCATAGTTAAGCCCTTGCAGCTACATCAATCAACGATTTCCCGGTTGCCAAGAAAGGGCGTCCCAAAATAAATGGGACTTCCGCATCCGACTCAAATCGACACAACAAAATCTACGGGAAGATTAGGAGCCCACTTGCACCCGGCACGTCCTCCTCTCGGCTTTGGTGTTTTGAGCTCCGGCTAGTTGCCCAAGCGGTACTCAACGCCTTTGTAGCTAGCGATTGTTCTTTACATCGGTACTTGTTTACATCGTAAGCTATGATTGAGCTTGGTTAGCTATCATTGTTTTAAACATTTCCTCAATCTTTGGTGGGTGGTGGTGGAGGTGCATTATTGTACGTATTGAGCGATAGCTCTGTAGCATCCCTCATGATTTCTCTGTGCCCACGACTCGAACTACGCACTTGTGATGGGCACATTTACTACCCCGGGAGAGTCGGATGATTCCTCCAATTAGGTTGTAGTTGTTGCCTGCCATGCATTGTGACTAGCTGTACATTACCAACAAAGTTCAGAATCGGTTGCACCACAACACTGGTGATATTCATTACTACCATACTTCATCAAATCTATTGCACTCTTGGGGCTTGAGGTTGATTCAAGCCATATTCTTTGAAGTGGGTGTTGAGTTGATTCATTAAGCTTGACTATTTGTGGCGATGTTTACGTAAAGCCATCCACTTCCAAGACTCCCTGCCAGCTTTCCTTGTTCCTCACTCTAGAAAGTCCAAGTATTCCTCACGGATTTCCTGAAATACGGTTTAACAAAGTATACGGCTCCTCCTTAAGTCTTTTCTAATGCTTGTCCCATTTCTTGAGTCTAGCAAAATTTTTTGTGTGGGGTTCCAAACCCTCTATGAAAGTATGCGCGACACATCATTGGGTGGTGATGATGAGAACGATCAGTAACATAGATTGAATCTTTCCCAAGCGATGCTGATTCTCCCCCTCTCTTTGTTCATTTCAAGTCCCGACTTCTAAGTCTTTAACATTTTTCTGGGATGCAGGAAAGAACCGTATCAAAAATTTTCTTGCCCCGGATCATCCCAAGTGGTGATGGAATTAGGTGGCTCAGCTTTTAGCCACCTCTTTACTTCTCCCAAGAGTGAAAATGGGAACAATGTAAGCCTTACGTAATCGGATGACACTCCGGCGGATGTAAGTGTCACTTATCTCCAAAAAAGTTTTGGAGATGTTGTTTAATGGATCCTCGTGAGGGAGACTGTGAATTTCCCGGTGTGCGGCAATTGCACCATATTCTATTTGACTCGAACCTCCTACCTGGCTTAGGTTTGCGAATGCTTGATGTAACGTTGTTAGCATGTGGGATTGCCACTTACGAGCAGAGCCTAGGCCCGCGCCATTTCCTCGGGCTGTAACAACCCCTTACAAGTGGTGGATCTATTGTTGCTCGGGGATTGTTTGTGAGCAAGCTGCGGCTTTTCTCTGAAACCTCTGGCAGCGATGGAATTGTCTTTATGGCTCTAAGTATGAATCCACCGGCTCGCTTGTCTCTTCTTGAGTGTTCAACGAATTCAATATGCGCAAGAGCAGGCTAAGATCAAGTTGTCAGCACTAATATAGAAATTGTAGACTAACACTAAGAAAACAATATTACCAATTGCCGAGTCCGACAACGGCGCAAAATCTTGTTTGGTGCTTCTAGAAACTACACGCAAGTGCACGTGGTCGAACAAGTAGTAAAACAGCTCAAGTAAGCCAAGTATCGATCCCACGGGGATTGAACCAAGGTAATAATCGACTTAAGTGTTAATGAACTCTTTAAAAATGCAAACAACAATTTAAAGAAGATTTGAAAGTTTGTTTCTAATTTATACTAATCTAAGACAAAATTATAAAATGATCGAACTATAGTAATGAGCATACTGAGGCTAAATGAACATGCGGGAAATATTATCGATTCAATTCGGTTAATCTTTCCTTAGGTTGCTAGTCCAAGTGTGCCTATGAATAGAAACTTTAGTATTCTGCAACTTAAGAATCATGAACCTTGACCTACATTTACGCTGATAAAAAGAAATTCAAGTTTCTATGCATTACAAAAGCGGATTAAAGTAATTGACTAATACGACTTTGGATATATTTCTATTCGAAGGTAAATCCAATTCTCAATTTTCCAAACTAAGGAAAGATCATATCTACGAATTCACAACTTTCCAATTTCTTTCCTTTTCCAAGGAATAAAAGCGGACTTTTTAGATATACATTAACGTGGCCAAACATTAATGCGGTAAAACGAAATTGATAGAACAACCATTGAAGAAAAGATGAAAGCCCAAATGATCAACAATTACATTCCACTACAAATGTTCTTAACCTCGGCAAAAGTAAATTTAGCCACTCATTTGTGGATTAAGCATCATCAAATGAGTATAAATTATACAAACAATTGAAATAAAGGAGAAAGAGACGAGAGAAGAACCTAGTTTTCGTCCCCTCCATTCTTTGTAACCCACGTCCTTGCTCAACTAAGTGAGAATAATTAAAAATGAACCTAAGTGTGCTATTTATACTAGTGGGAATTTTTCCCGAATAACTGGGCAACGTGTCACGGAGTGCATTGCGAACCTTTGCCTCCGTGACCTGTACTGCGGACCCTCTCACGGAATCGGGTCCACGCATTTTACTCCCTCATCGTGCCACGGCATACAGCGCGGGGCTTGGACAGCGTGCCACCGGCTGGCGACGCGAACCCTTCTTCAGAATTTGGTGTTCCGAGGTAAATATCCCAATGTGCCACGGCTTGTATCGAGTGGCATTGCCTCCAGGTGTCACGACGCGAGCACTTCATTGGAAATTTTCCAAATAACACATCCGAGGCAGAATGCCTCCGCGTGCGACGTGACCACCGGCTCCATCGCGGAGCCTATGTTCTTCTTTTCCTTGGCCTTTTCTTTGCTCGCTTCGAGTCCATTCCCATTCTACAACATGCATCTTGCTTCTAAAATTACATTTTTCTGCAAAACAACACTAATCATGTTGGATTTATTGTAAATTCACATTTTAACTACAAATCACATGCGAATGCACAAATAATGATGGATAAACAAGACGGAAATGAAGCATTTGAGTATCACTTGGGCATATAATTACACTTGAGATCAACATTCGGGTGCGTCTTTCTTACGCACCGAATAACCTTTGGAGCACCCAGGGGGAGAGATGTTAGGTCGGAATAATACCCTTATCAAGAAGATCTTTTAGCTGCTCCTTTAACTCCTAGCTCAGACGAACCATTTTGTAAGGAGGGATGGAGATGGGCTAAGTATACGGGAGAAGATCTATTAAGTCTATTTCCCACTCATGAGGAACTCCGAGAAGATCCTCGGGAAAAACATGCAGGAACTCCTTGCGACTCTGCCCAGGCCCGACTGGATGGTTAGGGTCTCGGAAGTACGGAATTCTTGACTAGGACAAGTTATATATACATCTTTGGAGATAGTACATGGGCCTTAAGGTGAAAATAAACTTACCCTTAGGCGTGAATTGTTCCGTCCATTCAACTTACTAGCTCGTAGGGAAGCTAGTGACAGCTCTGGATTCACGAAATCGGCGAGGCATAGCCGGTGTAACCAATCCCTGCCGAGAATAAGGTCAAGAGTCGACCATGTCTAACTCTACAAGATCCCAGTGGGAATAACTTTACTGGGATTGAGGTAAGAGCGGAGTTTCTATACACTAGGCCCGGCTGTGACTCACCAAGCTGGGGTGGAGGCGAAAATGGTTACGGGAGGACCTCCGGGTGATGTTGAAGCGGACTCTTTGCATAGGGAGTCACGAACGAAAGAGTGGCTCCTGGATCTAGGGCATACACGTCTAAATGGAAGAGACATAACATACATTAACTACCTCGGGTGAGCTTTCTGATCTGACGGGTAGATAGAGCATAGAGGCGATTTTGGCGTTGACCACCATCGTACACGATGTGTTGGCTGCTTGGAGCTAATGAGGTGGTAAGGTGTGATCCCCCTGCATACCTGGCAGCCCAGGGCACTCCCTAAGCACGTGTCCAAGTGTCCACACCTAAGCCCTCTCGTCCACGAAAGGCATTCTCCGGGTGATTTCTACCACACTTCAGGGCAAGTTGGATACTTGTTCCGGTGCGTAGGCAGGACAGGTGCGGATGACACACCCTCGATCTGGAGGGACCGAAGGCTAGAGCGTTAGGTAGGCAGGTGCTAGGGTTCTCTGTTGTTCAGCTGTAGGTGGGCGGCTACTACCGCTAGGCCTCTAATGGCCGAAATCTAGCCTTGGAGTCCTTGCCCGTTATTCTTTAGCTCCATATCCTTCAACTTCTTAGCCTCAATCTGTTGGGCATAAGCAATCAAGTAGAAAGGTCCGTGTCGCTTAATCGGCATCGCGATGCTTGCACTCCTTGAGGACCCAGTTGTACTTTATTTTACAAACTTCGGCATGCGGGCCTTGGCTCGTACCATATGCGGAGTATGCTTAGATAGCCTAGTAAACTCTAGAGCATACTCCTCCATGGTCTGTTGCCCTATCGCAATTCATGAACTCGCCGTCTTTGCCTCCATCGGCTCAGGAAAAATTCGTCCAAGAAAGTTGTGTGGAAATTCTTCCCCTCCCCTTTGGTCTGCTCTTGTCGGTCGTCCTTCTTTGCGGTCATGCAGGACTTGGGATACTCTTTATTTGGTAGGCGGCCAAATCATCACTTTTAGAGGCCGGCACCCATAATTCGGGTGATCTTCTGATCTCGTCCCAGAAGCTCTTGGGGATCCTACCCTACCTTGGATCCCTAAAATGATAGAGGGTTCATACAAGTGAAGTCCCACACCCTCGTAGCTGCTGCGTACCCGTTCGTGGGTATTGGAACCACCCTGGCGATTCACTGGTTGGTGGCTTGTTTGAGCCGACAGTGGATGGCCGCCCAAAATTTGGCGGTAGATATTGCCTCGTCTTGAGAAGCTTCCGAGGCTGGTGGGGGCGGGTGCACGGTGGCTTGTGCAGAGCCCTTCTTCTTCCATTTCCACGCCGGAGGCATGGTTCACTAAAAATAAACGAGCCACGAGTTAGAGGCGGCTTACGGAATTTAACTTACGCACGATAAAGTATGAACAAAGGAGTTTTCTAGCCTCCTTGTCATAAGTGTGGCGCACTTCACACTCATGAAAAGGACTCTACTCGATGCGGCTTTATTCCAGGGATACTCTAAACCTAATGCTCTACGATACCAAGTTTGTCACGCCCAGAGCCTACGCAGTGGACATGTCACGGTACTTGAATCCTGGTGACCCAAAGTCAACCTGGTCTATCATTCACTAGTATTACGAGTAAAACAAGCACAGTGAAATAATAACATAAAATTTTATAAAAATTTAAAATAATCTAAAAACATGAAAGCGAATATCGGCCAGGTCGAAATCCTTCTGGGCGAGTGAGTTACTAGAACAAAACCTGACTAGCTCTCTAAGTCCTAAAGTAAAACCTGGCCCACGACTATAAGAAAATGAAAATAAGGCCCTCGAATGATGAGGGTTTCACACTTGTCTGATGACGAGGGAGGTGAAGCATTGGCAACTAATCTTCTTGGATACGGGAACTCTGTTTGTATCATGAAATGATACGGCATAAAAGTATGCGTCGTACTTTGAATGTACTAGTGATATGTGAGAGAAGCAAATAACACAGAAAAGAACTAGTAAGCATGCGATGTGACATGAAATGAACAATGAAAATATAGCTGATACAAATAGGATATAACTAATATGGTCAAATAATAACCCTAGATAATGGTGCCAAGCATGCCTAAGTCGAAGTAAGTCGAGATACTACCCAGAACTAATACGGCAGAAATCTAAGAGTGGACTAGCCAGTGACTACTAGGAGGGAGTCTCCTATAGAGATATAACCACGTGACTAGACGTGAGTCTGATGTATACACCATCGGTAGGACCCAATATCTTACAGGTGCCGGGTATAAAGGCATGGCTGGTGATCACAAAGTGGGGTAATCGAGGCCAAGTAATACAATAACCTACGCTAGCAACGTAGTTGGGAACCTGGGTGCATTGGAACACTAGCTTGGCTCGTGCTAAGTCCTACTCCCGTGGAAAACTTAGGCGAACTACTAGAGCGTGGCTCGAGAAAACAATACTAGTCGGGGACATATAGCTGAAAGTACCATAAGAGTCTTATCGGACAGTTACGGAAGCTTAGGTTAGGCGGAGGTCGGGAGGCGCTTATACGGAGTGTCGTAGCAGTCAAGAACAAGCTGTAAGGCGAGTGACAGGGGGGGGTCTCTGCGAAAACGGGGGTGTGAGAGATCATTGCTAAATGTCATGGCCAGCCTAATGGACGATATACTAGATACAGTCGATTGCGATAAGCTGGGAGGCACGACACCTCGGGGAAAATGCGAAGTCAAGGCGATCGAGTTGACAAGTTCTTAATAGTTTTGAAAAAGGTTCTATGTTCTAACGAGGCGAACTATTAAGCGACTAATAGAGAACTAAACTCATTCTGACAACACGGAAATTTCATCATATGGCAAAAATTTCCAAGAATTAAAGAAATCTCATCAGACAAGGAAAAAATCATTACTTATCGATGGAATATTTTCTCACAGGTACATATATGATTTGACTTAGAAGAGAATTTCAGCCCAAAACATACCTCATTCACCAAATGGGAAATAACAGCAATTAATCTTCGTATTACAAAAATCTAGGCTTCAATTCACTTTTGTACTATGCGGCAATTTAGTTAAGGCTGATGTAGATATTATGAACAATCAACATGGATACTATTCCGGGTGGAATTAACAAAAAAAAAATAACATAAGAGATTCATTTGTATTAAACTCGGGGCTAAAGCGATAGGGAAATTATGGGAGGACTTTGGAGACCTGAGGAAGGATGATTCCCTTGTTGAATTCCCCATGCGACTAAAATCCTTCCGGAGAAGAAGCTTGAGCTGTTGCAAGAGATGAGAAGCCCTAGTCTTGCTGGAGAAGGTTCTTGAGAGGAGAACTTTCGATGTTTCTAAGAGCAAAAGTTGGAATAGGGAGGGTCATCCAACCTCAGTCTAAAATTACATCCAAAACCGTGGTTTAAGCAGGAAAATAGGAAGTTGCTAAATAGCCCCTTAGAAATTCAGAAAAAAACGGTCGGGTGACCTAACGGGTCGTGGTGGGCGACCACGGCTCATTTTTACGGTCGTGGACCACGACTCGTTGTCACCGGTCGTTGGACCACCGCCTCACTTACGAAGATTAAATACTAAGTGCGGTAATGAGTAACCCTGCAGTCGTTGCCTCTCATGACGATTCATTGTGACACTCGTTAGGTGCAACTAATTTAAATACTAGGGGGTAATGGGGGACATGTAATTCGTTACTAAGACCGTGACTCATTGCCACCACGAGTCAAGTACACTATCCCACTTATTAATTTCTCGCCAGCTGAACACATGAGTGACTCAACGGGTCGTGGTCGATTGACACAACTCGTGAAGTCCTTAGATTGGGTACACTTATTCCCACTTTACATTACTTACTCCCCTCTTACTCACGGTTGACCTAACGAGTCATTGGGTCTCCTGTGCTCGTTAGGTGAGTCATCTATATATAGCTTTTCCAGATTTTCTCATTTAAGTCGGGACTTAGATTTTTGAGTTCCCGGGGCATTACACAATCACGTATTATTCTCAAAATAATGCTAAGTATGGAAGCTATGGTAGGTAAGTATGTAAATATGGACAACATCACTACCCCACACTTAAACTATTATTCGTACTTGACCAATCTACTACTCCCCACTAAAGTTTCAACAAAAAATTCACTTCATGAACAGGTCTACTTACACTCGGGTCCATTAGATAAGTTAATCGTGCTCAACAGTCTACTCGGTATGCATATAAAAATTATCACATGAAAAGGTCATATGTCAAAACCACTTAGCCTACGGAACTAACTCAACAAGGTAGATTTGGGCCAACATGAATATGTATAATCTAGCAGTAAATAGATGCAAAATCTTATTATTGTTTTGCCTAACCATTTAGAGATGCCTTTCACTCACATCATGCATAACATAGTTAATTCGAGGGAATAAAATTAAAAAATATCACTCACTCTCTCAAAGAACTTCTCTTGCATGCAAATTGATGACCCATAGGCGTACCTTAGTGTAAATACTCAACTAATAAGAACATTGAATCTAGAATCAATTAGGACTTTAATTTTTATATGTAGGTCTAATGGACGAGGTAGAAATTATTTGGCGAATAGTGACTAACCTCCCCTAAGCACTTTAATACTTCACAACTTTTTCATTTAGCACAATCCTTAATCTACTACTTTCTCTATCCACAACGGGTAGTGTACTATTACAAGTACCTTGGAAGCCCTTTATAGGGTAATGAAGTTTCTACCTTGATGGTCCTTTGATCATGCAGCGAGAGCCACTCAAGTAAGTGAGTTCAATAATTTGTTTCCCTCTGTGTTCTCTCGCCATGCTTCTTGAGAAATGTTTAGTGTTTACATCCCCAATTGAATCCATACTGCTTTTTGATTTAGTTTCGGATGCTCTCCTCAATGAGGACAACTTTTTTCCAATTTCAGCAATATTTGCTTCTCTTATAAGATCATGCTATCGGTTATACGGTTTTGCATTACATTTTGGACTAGAATTAATTCATCTCTAGCTTGGTAGATCTTCATGGCGGTGCCTTTATACTCTTCCTTGTTTAACCTCCTAAGTACGGGTTTTAGTCCTGTAGTTTGAGCCATATATTCTATATATTATCATCATCCTTTTCTTCTTCCAGTAATCTTGCACAATTTTGTCAAAGCGTGAATGTTCACTCCAGAAATTAAAATATCTAAATGAAACTTTGATGTTCCACTTAGTAGTAACAACTGAAAGTAGCATTACACTATGGTCCAAAATATCAGGTAAATCATTATGAGTGTTAAATTCCCCCCACTTCATCATCCATGCAAAATCCCCAAAGGCTCTATCCGACATAGCATACATTATCAACTCCTATTTGTATTTGCTTCAAGTATAGTAGTCCTCTCTCCATTATTAGTTTTTGTTAGTTGTGTATTGTGAATGCATTCAATGAAGTCTTTGGTGTCAGTCAAGACTCTTGGTTACTAGGGCAGGTATCCATAGGATATAAAATTGATTTGAAATCCCCACTTACAAGTTAAGGATTTGTAACTAGTTGAGATATCCTCGCGAATTAGCCCCATAGTTCCTATTTCTCTCAATGGAATTAAATCCATACACCACAGAGACTTCCCAATCCATATTTTGTTCAATATCATGTATCCAAAAAATGTATCACCTGTGATCCTATTAGCATAGTAATACTTGATATAATAATGCATATCTTAGACCCAAATCCGGCCATTTTTAGCATAGCTATAATTACAAAAGCATCTCCCAATTTTGAGCAATTTGTGATTTTATTACACCGCCTTATGTTGCTTCCTCTAGTCTCAATAAGCCCTACAAACTTGATGTGTTTTATTCTTGAGATGCACTTTATTTCCTTTTTATTTGTATCTCTTATTTATTCCTGGTATTCCAAATGAACCAAGTCAGCCGACATCTTTGTGATTTTCGAGTTTATGCGGAGGTCTAGTATTATCTTTCTCAATTTTCCTAGAAGTTAGTACCTCAAAGCTTGTTCCTCCTTTGGTGTAGTCAACAAGATAAGAAAAGTTATTCGAGATCAAATGGTGAGTGAACTTCCCTTTCTTTTCATCATACTCATCTCTATACACTTTACGTTTCGGGCTCGCTTCTTAGCCCCATATATCAATTGGTTTCGGATGTGCTTCACGGTCTTCTTTATTAGTAGGTCCTACCCTAGTTAACACTTGGTTCAGCACATACATGGCTACTCACGAAGTATTTACTACAATACGAGGCTTTCATTCAAAGGTCCTTTGGTACAGGGTCTTAGCACCTAGTAATCTCACTTGGGAGTGGTTTAGTGATATTTACCTCGACTAATAGTCTAGCATAAGAAATCTTTTGTTGTTTGGAGGTGCACTTATCATCATACAAGGTTTGCCAATAATCTAGCTATTTTATAGCGAATCTAGCTCCAATACCTCATAAGTAGATAAGGAAGCTTCACCCACAATGGCATTTGATTCGGATATTGACATGAAAATCAAACTTAGGCATCCTCTTTCAAAATTAGAGTGCATTTAGTATAGTATAAGGTCTTGAGTACATTATCTCCTTCATATATTCCATATATTGGAATGGCACTACATAATACATGTCCTCATGAAGATATATAGTAGGCATAGCTACAACACTCCATGTGTGAGTAACACATTGCGTCATCACATTGTACCACTGGGGTTTCCCTGTTGTATAAGCAAATGAGGGATTTAACGCCATTTCAATTCCTCAATTCAATCTCCCCTCTGTCAATTTGTTACAACAGCTCCATTAACTAACGAGATATATGTAAGATTCATACCATTTTTAGCTTTAAGATTCCCACAAAGAAGCCGGATCCATGGTGTATTAGTTTTCTCACCTTTATCTTGACCTTACTCCCCATTTGTACCCTTTATGTCCCCCTCTTTCAACTTCGGCATTAGGGTCTTCTCCACCTCATCCATCGATTCCACTTTTCCCTGAGTAGTAAGCTCTATATTCTGGATCATAGTAGATAAACTTCGTCTGCTCATAGAGTTGATTTCATCTTTTACGCGAGATATTGTTTTGTTGGAATAGGGGTAATTGAGATCCCTCGGCTAGTTGCAAATCATTACCTCGTGCTCCAACATAGCTTCCAAATTTCAGAATAGGTAGCATATATTTCATGGTCATCCTCGTCCCTTCCCTTTCCCACTACCATGGCTAGTACGGTGGTCTATGGTGAACTACCATACAGAGCCATGAGAGAAGAATTTTAATATTTTTATAAATTAATTCTTGTTGTATATCAAATTATAAAACAACAAAAAAAAACCAAACTTAAATAAAAAAACTAAAAAAAATAAAAAAAATAAAAAAAATAAAAAAAATAAAAAAAATAAAAAAAATAAAAAAAATAGTAACAAAAACTTAAATTAACTTAAAAAGAATAAAGAAATAAAAGAAAAGGAGATAAAAAAATAAAGTAATATCATGATAGTGACAACTAAAGACAAAAGAAAAACCGAGTGCTAACATCGGCCTGACATCGGCCAAAAAAACCAAATGGGACATTTTGTACATAATTATTACCAGGGGCATCAAAGTAAAGGGGCATTTTCATGTAAATACTTTTCTTTTTATGGACAACTATGTTATTTTCTCCTTTTTTATAAAGTTGTATGTTGAATTTATAGGAGAAATTTTTCAAAAAAATACATATACATATACAAACTATAACATACATACATACATACATACATATATATATATATATATAATTATAAATTTTAATTTTGAGTCAATCGATTGAGTTATGATATTAAATTTTCTCTTTTAAATATTATTTACATAGAAAACATGACTAGTTATGAAAAGTCAAGAAAAGTCCAAGAATAGATTAAAAAGTTGAATGCATAATTTTTTTCATAGCTGGTAGAGACTTAGAAATAAAAAATAAAAAAAATTCCAAAATGCTCCAAATTAGAAAGGAATGAAAATAAAAAGTTCTTGTTATATTATATTATATTATGGATATTCATTGGATAAACTTGTAATTAGATAAACTTGGGATTGGATGAGCTTGCAATCACATAAGCTCTTAGTGTGTATTTGTAATATAGTGAATGTCTAAGTTAAGTTTAATCTTCCTATAAATAAAGAGGTTCTTTTCATTGTAAATCATTCCTCAAGAAGAAAAATTATTCTCTCTTCTATCTTTCTCTACAATATTCTTAGTCTTGTTTTACTATTTCATAATATATTATCAACACGAGACTCTACGGTATTATATTTTTCTTCTCTTCATATATGGCTAATCTTACAAAACTTAAGTTCATTGCCCTTCAAAGTTAGGGCGGGAACTACCTTTCATAGGTGTTGAATCTTGAAATCCATTTGGATGCAATGGGTCTTGGAGGCAGCCATTGAAAATGAAAATAAAGCATCAAACCAAGAACATGCTAAGGCTATAACATTCTTGAGTCATCATGCGCGCAAATTCTTAAAATTGAATATCTCACGGTTAAGGATCGCTTGTTTTGTGTAACACTCTGAAAGAAAGGTATAACCACCTAAAGATGGTCATCCACCCAAAAGCACGATATGATTTGATGCATATGAGGTTTCAAGACTATAAGTACGTTCATGAGTACAACTCTGCCATGTTGGGGTATTGTTTCTCGGTTGAAACGCTATGTGGAGAGACTATTAATGATGTTGATATGATGAAAAGACGCTCCACCTTCCATGCCTCGAATGTGCTACTATAAGAACAATATCGATAGAAAGATTTTAAGTATTTTGAACTGTTTCTCATCTTCTTGTGGCTGGGCAAAATAATGATTTATTAATTAAAAATCACGAATCGACCTGCGCGGATCTATATCATTCCCCGAAGTGAATGAGATGTGCGCCCACCATACTAGTTTGTGGAAAAGGTCGTGGCTCTAACTGTGGACGTGGACATGATCATGATCATAATTATGGTCAAGAAAGAAATCATGTTCCTTGTGTTAATCATTCATAAAAAAAAATCACCATCAATAGAAAAAATGGAGGGATGACGTGAAGCAAGTGACTCGGAAGAAAAAGATGCTATCGATGTGGTGGAAGAGGACACTAGTCTGTGTACAATAGGTACTCTAAAACACTTGGTTGAACTTTATCAAGCATCACAAAAGAAGATTGAGAAAAGTCATGAAGTAAATTTTATCTTTGAAAATCATGTTGACATCACGCACTTGGATGTAGCGGATTTCTCTAGCACCTTGAAGGAAAGGTAGATCACTTGATTGGTGATGGTTACGTGAATTGATTAATTTGACTTTAATTTTTGCAGATTTATAGTAGTTCTAGTATTTCAATTAATATTAATTAGTGTAGTCATATTATTATAGTTATAGTTATTAATAAAGTTTAACCTAGTTTCATCTAATTAAATAATGTTTCTTATATTTTTTTGAACCTAAGTCTAAATTTACATAGATACTTAATATATTAATATGACCCATAAAAATTAAATAATTAATCATCTCTTGCAAAATACTGGCGATAATTAATTATTTTGTATACGTTTTCAATTGATAACTCCTTATTTGTTTTTTAAAAAAAAAAAAGAGATTGCATCAGTTTTTGGCAGCCGCCATAAGGCCGTCTATTTGTTGAAGTCGTATTGAGGACTTCTCAAGTCATCATCCAACAAACTTTAATTATTTATTTATTTTGATTAAACATAATGTGAGTATACGATGTGCAAATAACTATTAATTTGTTATCCTATTTAGTATTTGCTTTGTATAAATATTTAATATATATTTATTTTATTTTATTATGTCATCTCATTTTAAGATTAAGATATGAATAAATTTCAAAGCAAGTTTGGACTAAGATATAATTCTACATTTAATTAATTTTGCAACAACACACACAAATTAAAGATAAATAATTTTTTTCACTTATGACAAAATAAATATTACTTCGATTTTCGGTAGTACTAATTTGATTGAAGGCTCTAAAGAGCCAAAACATAATTTTAGCAAGGGAATCAAACTCATTATAAACAATGTTATGTTCTCTCCAAAATCTCAAAGAAACTTATTCGGTTTCAAAAAATCCATCAAAATGGATATCATATTGAGACAATGGATGAGATGAATCTTGAATATTTTGGTATTACTAAGAATATCTACGGCGAGAAATATGTCATGAAAAAAATTTACTTTATTTTAAGTTTATATTGGACAAAGACTAGTGCGATTGAGCAACACTGTGTAAACTCGAAGTTTGCGGCGCAATACCTTCATACTTTGGCATGATCGATTGGGACATCTAATGATGAGACAAATTATAAGAAAATTCAAATGGACATCCACTAAAGAACACGAAGAATCTTTCAAATAATTCTTATCTTGCTTGTTATCGAAAAGTTAATTGTTAAATCATCACTAATAAAGGTTGATATTGGAGTCCCTGCGTTTTGGAGCGTATACATGGGGATATTTGTGGACCTATTCACCCACCTAGTGGGTCATTTAGATATTTTATGGTTCTAATAGATGTTTCTTCTAGATGGTCTCATATGTTCCTATTATCATCTTACAACACAGCGTTTGTAAAATTATTGGCACAAATAATATTATTACGGGTACAATTTTCGATAATCAGATTAAGTTTCTCCTTGATAATATTATAGGTTTCACCAAAATTTGAAGTTATTGTTTATCAATTGGGATAAAAGTTGAAATTTTGTAGCTCATGTTCACACTAAAAATGGCCTTGTAGATTCATTAATTAAACGTCGCGGTGATCGCGAGACCATTACTTATGAAAATAAGGTTGCTACTTGTTTGGGGTCATGCGATGCATGCTGCAGTACTTGTTCGTCTCCTTCTTACGACAAATTATCATAAATTTCTTTCTTGCCGATTAATTTTAGAAAAAAAGCCTAATATATCTCATCTAAGAATTTTTAAATGTGTTATACATGTGTGTAGCACCACTACAACGCGAGAAAAAGGATCTCCAAAAAAAGCTTAAAAATTTATGTTGGATTTGACTCACCCTCCATTATTTGCTACATTAAAGCATTAACTTGAGATATGTTCAATGCTCGTTGCGATTGTTAGTTTGATGAGGCAGTTTTTCAGAATTAGGAGGAGAAATTAGTGAAATCAAAGAAAAATTTTATGAAAAAAATCTATCCTTTGCCTCATCTTGATCTGCGTGCTTCTATATTTATGAGCAAGAAGTACAAAAGATTATTCACCTACAAAAATTACAAATCAAATATTAGACGCATCACGGCTTAAAGTATTGCTAAATAGCATATTCCTACAAAGAATGTCCCAATTTGAATTGATATCTGCGGCCAGACTATCTACTAGTGTCATAGGCGATGAGTCAAAGCACGCTAAAGTGTGGTAGACCATTGGGTTCTAAGGATCGAAATCCTAGAAAAAGAAAAATAAATAGTCAAGATGATACTACAACAAAACCATATATGAAAAATCAAGATTTGGCTTGATTTTGATATTCATGAAGGATTAAATGAGCCTTAGACTCAAGAATATGAGGAATTATCCATAAATTCAAATGATCTTTGGATTTAATCGATCCAAAATAGTGGTGGATTATGTCTTTGCATATAATATTGCAATAAAAATCATGCAAGATAATGAGGATCTTAAACTTCGATTTATCACAGAATATCGACAAAAAAATGATTGGTCAAAATGGCAAGAAACAATTCAATCAGAGTTGTTCACTTGTCAAGCATGAAGTTTTTGGACCTATAGCTCAAACACCTAATGGTATTAAACTTGTTCGCAAAATGGATATGTGCGATAAAGAAATTGAGAAAATAAAATACAAGATATAAGGCTTGTTGCACAAGAATTTTCATAAAGGTACGTGCGATTATGAAAAGACATACTCACCGATTATGAATGCAATAACGTTGTGTTATCTTATTAGTTTCCTTGTCCATGAAGAGGCTTGAAATGTATGGATGTTATTACGGCATAAATATGGATCACTTGATAATGAGATATACATGGCTCGAAGGATTTAAGATGCACGAAGCATATCGTTGAAAGTCTCGGAAAATATATTCAATTAGGCATAAAGATCATTGTATGATTTGAAACAATCTGAATGCATATGGTATAATCATCTTAGTGAGTATTTATCTAAGAAAGGTTATATAAATGATGAAATTTGTCCATGTATTTTTATAAGAAAAAAATAATATCGAGTTTCGGTACTTGATGTTTATATTAATGACATAAACCTTATTGGAACTCCAATAGAGCTTGAGGGCAATTGATTATTTAAAGAAGGAATTTGAGATGAAAGATTTTGGAAAGACAAAATTATGTCTTGGTTTGAAAATTGAGCATTTGATAAACATTATCTTTGTTCATCAATGCGCTATACAGACAAGGTGTTGAAAAGATTTTATATGGATGGAGCACATTCATTAAGTACTACGATGGTTGTTCGATTACTTGATGTGAATAAGAATCCATTCCGATCTCAAAGAAAAGAACGAAGATTCTTGGTCTAAAGTACCATATCTTAGTGTGATTGATACGCTAATGTATCTTGCTAAAACTACAAGACTGATATAGCCTTTTTGGTTAATTTTTAGTAAGGTATAGTTAAGCTCTTACTAGGAGGCATTAGAATAGGATCGGAAGATACCATGTGCGGTATCTAAAAGGAATTCTCGTATGAACTATTCTATTCTAACAGTGCCAGATCCCCAATCTTATTGGTTTCTTCGTACGGTATTTATCGACCTACATAAACTCGATCTCAAGCGCTACGTGTTCATATGTGGAGAATGCTGTCATATCTTCCAAAATCTACGAGAAGCAATCTCTCGTGGCCACTTAAATCAAATCATGATGAGATAATAATTATTCATGAAACAATAGAGAATGTGCGTGGTTGAGGTCCATGATACATCTCATTAGAGTAAAATGTAGTTCGAATGTGACAAAGTATCCATAATTTTATATGAAGATAATGCAACATGCATAGAATAACTAAAGGAGGATTCATAAAGGAGATAGAACGAAGCACACATTTTGCCAAAGCTTTTCTACACATGAGCTCCGGAAGAATGGTGATATCAACGTGTAATAGATTTGTTCAAGCGACAATGTGGCTGAATTATTCACCAAATCTCTACCGGCTTGTAACTTTCAAGAAGATGGTGCAATATCGGGATGCAAAGATTCAAAAATATTCTCATTAGAAGGTAATGTGTTGTACTCATTTTCACTTACAAGATTTTGTCTAGATGAACCTTGTAAGATTCTTAATGAATGACCAAAATTCAAATTATTAGATATGTATGCTTTTTTTTTCCTTCACTAAATTTTTTCCCTTTGAATTTTTTTGGGTAAGTTTTAACGAGGCATATTGTCTATTAATGAATATCCAAGGAGTGTTATAAATATATTATATTATAAATATTCATTGAATAAGCTTGCAATTGGATAAAACTTGGGATTGGATGAGCTTGCAATTAGATAAGCTCTTAATGTGTATTTGTATTATAGAGGAAGATATCTAAGTTAGGTTAGTCTTCTCCCTGGGAGAGCTTTAGAAGTTAGGGTTAGTCTTCTCCTAAAAAAATAGAGGGGTTCTTTCCATTGTAAATCATCCCTCAAGAGAAATATTAATTATGCTCTCTTCTTTTTTTCTCTACAATATTCTTCCTCTTGCTTTATTATTTCATAAAGTTGTTTGATTTTGAATATTTAGGGTAGATAGAATATCTAATTTTGTACTTTACTCCTTTTTTCTTTCTGTTTTTCCACTTATTTAAGATTTTAAATAAAGAGAAAATAATAAAATTATATGAAATTTTAAGTTTACATTAATTTTTCATCCAGTTTACTATCGAAGTTGCTACTGCAACTATCGAAATTGTTG
>JACEIK010014821.1:0-20922 GCA_018107945.1 Datura stramonium | reverse complement strand
CTCCCAACTGCATTCATATATATATATCAATTAGAAAAAAATACGTTAATATTCTGAAAGAAAATATCACTTTTAATATATATATAACTCAAACTTTGGCTTATCAAAAAACGGTCGAAAACTTGCGATTTCTTAGAAGTCAAGAAGGAAGAAATACTCACTTTAGGGCTAGGAGTATATTGACACTAATTTGGAGAAATTCCACTTACCTTTACTCGGTAGCACGACGATTCGCCGGCCGAATTTCATGAAACTAAATTCATAGGAATGCTCCTTGCTTCTTAATACCTCGGTATCTGGAGTTAATTTTAGTTTGGACCGCATTTGACGGCGTAATCGGATGAATATTGTTAAGTAATCTTCGTTCCTTCTTGTTTTCCCTCGTTTTCTTTGGAAAGTATAAGAATTTTATCATTAAAACCGAAGTGGATGGGTTTATATAGTGAAGCCTGGACAGGGCCTCCGTGACACGCTGCCATCGCGGAGGCCCTCCCTCCATGACACGCTGCAATCGCGGAGGGGCTCTGCCCCGGCTCCTCCCGTGCTCCTCGTCCGTGNCGGAGGCCCTCCCTCCATGACACGCTGCAATCGCGGAGGGGCTCTGCCCCGGCTCCTCCCGTGATGGTTTGACGAGTCACTTATCCGGTCTTTCCCCAGGCCTTTTCCTAGCATGTATGGCATTAAAAACTCTTAACCAACATGCGAATAGGTCATCTACATGTCAAGAATTTACGGGGTGTAACACCAAGTTTGCACATATAATTCTTTGACCATGTTCGTGTTTGCACTGCCCAAGGTTATCGTTAGCTTTTTCATACCCATGGTCATAATGTTATTGTGGAGCACTATGGATTTGGTGTGAACAACCACTATATCAATTTTCTGCTCTAGGGATGGAAGGACTGGGGGCACAAAGTTGAGGCACCATTGTTTCCCCTTGAGCTCAACAATATTCACTCCAAATTGTTGCTTATGGAAGATGTCTTTTAAGATATCAGCTTCTTCCTCCATGTGTTCCTCTACTTTTACGACCCCATGTGTCATCTACCTTTACTGCCTTTTATTTTTTTCCCAACTACTTTACATAGCTTGGGTCTTGCCGTATTTTCTCTCTTTGGTCTGTGAGACATTGTACCTGAAATTAAAATCTATCCATAAGTACATTACATGCCATCACAATAACCATCACTACTCATTTAACCCCACTAGTAGCATTTGGGGATTTAGACTACCCAATACTTATTTTCATACTATGTGTGTGTTGGAGGATGATTGAGAAGGGATTATACTACCCCACACTTAATTTCAAGAAATGCTTTCACAAAATATTTCACTTTGGCATTTTATCAAACACCTTGTGGGAAAGAAGAGTTTAACTCTATTTCCATAGAGTTTAAGCATGCAATATCACTCCAATCAATCCAAGAACTACAATTCATCACAATGCTATCTAGTGTAGTCTTTCCTTTATTACCTATAAAAATAAAAGCATGTATTCTCAAAAAATTCAACTTGGTTTTCATGAAATTATATATAGTCATGAACTTATAAACAATTTCATCTACCCACATGCTTACCAAAGTAAAGAAAAGGGAAAGAAAATATACCTTTAGTCTTGAATCTTAAAGATGGAATGAGGGAGATCTAGGGGAAGAGTAGTGAGGAAAAAGTGAGAGGAAAGCGAGGGAGAAGTATGGCATAAAAAAAAGGGAATGGATTGAGGTAAGTGAGGAGTTAGAAACTGGGAGAGTGGGGGGAAAGAAATGGGGTGTTTCGGCTTTTAATACCATCTCCCCTTTTTTAAAAAATTTAATGTATAAAATATTTTTTTTCTTTATGCTAAAAAAGAAAAATCAAACCTGACCATCAAATGCACTATCGCATCTCTGACCTCCACGTGAGCCGCATCATGGTACTATGTTTCGGAAAATACTTAATTGGATTTGTTAAATTACACTACTGCATCACGGCGCCACATTTTAAAGTTTGCGCTAGTTTCACTTTTTATTCTTTCAACATCATGAAGGTGTTTTTCCTTCAAAGTTTCATTTTCTTAGACTTTGTACACCTGAAAAAACATCCCTAAATTACACATTATCCTAGAAAATTGACATATTGGTGCAACCATACATATAAATTTCGGATTGTCTCTTGATCAATGCTTGATTTCACATCACGGCACAATGCCTCCTTAATCATATTTAAGGGTGATAAAGGTCCTTTCACACTCAATATCACCACCATAGTAATACTTGATCCACTACCCAATCACTAGGAACGTTCTACTCAAGGCTTTAGCGCGTAGCTTCGCTGCTCCATGTGTTGTCACACGAATCACTTCAAACAGCCTAGTCCACTTGGACTTTAACTTCCTACCGAACAACTAGAGCCTTGAGTTTGTAGAAACACTCTCTGTGCTACTTGAAATACACAATGATGGATATGTTTATCGTGCCATCTTTCTATTTAATCTTTGTAGAGCTTTGCTTTTTTGTAGGCTCTTAGACAAAATTTGTCTGACGCATGCAGCTATAATAACCTCCTTTTAGCAGTTGCCTCCATGTCTATATTCAACGTCTTAATGGACAAATAGGCCCTATGCTTGAGCTCAACCAGCAAATGAAACGCTTTACCAAACATCATTCGGTATGGAGATGTCCTGATGGATGTTTTATAGGCAGTTCTATATGCCCAAAAAGCATCATCAATCCTTTCTTCCTAGTCCTTGTACTTGATGCTCATTGTCTTCTCTAATATCCTTGTGATTTTCCTGTTTGAGATCTCCACTTGCCCATTGGTATGCGAGTGATATGCGATGTCTACTTTGTGTCTAGCATTTTACTTGGCCAATAACTTGTTAAACAATCTATTATAGAAGTGGGGTGCTCTCATCACTTATTATGGCTCTTGGAGTGCTAGAGTGAGTGAATATGTGCTTTTTAAAAATCTGGCTGACACACTCGCATCGTTAGTGAGAAGTGGAGTTGCTTCCACCCACTTGCACATGTAGTCTACAACTACCAAAATATATTTATTTCTGATGCAATTCAAAGGGGCCTATACTTGGATCATAGATTGTGGGGATGAATAAGCACAAGATGATCAAAAGAAGGAAGAAAATGGCTAGTTGTATAATTTGGCCAATCTTGATTTTCAAGAAAAAGGAAGACCACCCAAACAAGGCCCTTATTCATTAAGGGCATATTAGTAATATGTCACGACCCAAACATAGGCCCGAATTGAGACACGGGACAAGGAACCCCGAATGACTCCGAGTCGACCCATGGCATGAACATAACATCTAACTCAATCAATGAAAGCGGAAGATCAAAATAATAAACATAATGGATGTTTGAATTAAAAAATAACATCAGAAACATACACGAATCCAAAGCTAATTACAAACTATGTTTGAAAAGCCTCTATTTCTAATGAGTTGATGGGAAAACACCCAAACTTACTCTCTAAGTATGAAACAAAAATATAAAGATAACTGATAGAGAATGGTCCTCAGGAGATGAGGACTCACCAACTGAGACTGGAAGCTAGCTCCGGAGACTGACTAGTGACGAGGCTGAGTCTAAACATCGGAGCCTGTATCATTAAACGATATAACATAGAGTGTGCGGTCAGTACGTGGAATATACCGAGTATGCAAGGTAAGTAAAACCTCTTAGATAAGTAAAATCATTTAAAACATGCATAATATAAAACATAATCAAGGTAAGAGTCTGAGAGTAGGGCTTGTATGTTATTTTCTGAAATCACGATCTGAACATAACTGAACATTATACCTGAATCGATGGCCCAAAGCTGAAATCTGATAATCATAAATAAAACTATCCATTGGGTCAAACCTGCTTTAGAAAATATGTATATATATCATGAATTATAAATATGCATAACTGAAATCATGAGGAACAATGGGAGACTCATCACATAACTAACATTACCACGATAGAGCTTACGTGGTCCGTACTATCACACTCAAGTGGGCAGAGCCGTCTAAAGCCTTGCCAGGGCTAAAGATACTACCATGATATCGATATGAAGCTAAAGGCCCCTTGGGGAAGGGAAATCTCACAAAGGAGGTCCCAAATAATCTGATCATACCTATGTTGGCTCGTAGTTCTGAGGCATAGGGTTGACTGATCCTTAGCCTACTCGGTGCTAGATACTACTCCAAAAAATATGTATATGCTCTCCATCATTTTTCAACGAAGTTGACCATCATCTAGTGAAGAAGCTGAATAATCATGTACATATAAAATCTGAAATCATACATGAGGAGCCTTGGCTCAAACCATACCACAAGCTGAATATAATTAGGAGTCTTGACTCCAAAACCATGTGGTAAGCTAATTAACTTGAAATCATAAATGATACTTGAATATATGGGCTTTCCCAATACTTAAACATGCTTTAAAATACTTGATTCACTTGAAAAGATGATCATAAACATGGTTATCTTGAAATCATGCTTTTCTCATAGATATTTCATCATACTTGAACATACGTCATAGATCTCAACCTTCATAAACTTTCATGCATGGGCATCATAATTTATAAAACTTGTAAACATGATTTTTCAATTGAAAACATAGTAAAACTTGACCGTGAATCATAATTCATCAATTGAAACATACTTATACATACCCATGATATTTACTTAGAGAATTCATGCGTTGGGTTAAAACCCCATAGGATCAACATATAGATTTTCATGAATTAGAGAGGGATTGGCATGGGTGTGAACAAATTCACCCATTCATAACCTTACATACCTGAGAGAATCTGATTCTATAATTTCTCTAATTTCCCAAGGAAGAATTGATGAAAAACTTGAAGAAATTGAGCTTTATCACCTCTCTATACCTTTACTCTTGCATGCATGAATAAGAATAGCCTAAAATGAACTTACCCCTATTAAAACTCACTATTCATGGTTTAAAACGAAGTAGTTTAGGCCTTAGGATCATGGGAATTACGGATAAGCCCTTACTAAATTTGCAGAGAATAGTTGACTGTCAGTCCCAACGAGGGACTGGATGAATCGTTATCACTAGGAACAAGTCGTTACCACATGTCGTTATGTACACTGGACAAGTTTCCTCAAAGGGTCCCCATGGGCGACTTAACGACTCGTCACTAGTTACCACAACTCATGGTCACCTTCCGTTACCTCCACTGCCCAAAACCTCTAGATTCTATTCAACTGCTGACCACGACCCACCTAACGAATCGTGGCATCTGACCACAACTCATGGTGTCCATTCGTGGGGTACACTGCCAGTTCATTATCCATCCTTAAACTTTCCTTGACCATGAGTGACATAATGGCTCATGGAGCTGACCAAGACTCATGTTCACACCCATGGTCACCCCACTTTGAAATTTCCAGGCAAGTCAACACTCCTCACCACAAGTCACTTGACGACTCATGGTGAACCTGACGGGTCACAGGACAACTCGTTCTGTGACCTGGTGCATAAAATCCTATTTTCATCATTTCAACTCCTGGATCTTATCTTTGGGATTTCGGGGTATAACAATATCTCCCCCTTGGGAACATTCATCCTTGAATGTTGAAAATCCTATAGAAAAATAGAGAAATTAGATCATCATACTCAAATACTAATCATATAAGATGAAAACTGACGGATTGACTACCTCTGAACTGAACTACATGACTGAACTAAATTGATGAATCATACATACATCCATTTACATGAAAGAAACTGAGGTACATGCGCTAAACATGAAACTGAATAGACTTTTAGGGCAAAAACTGATACCTCATGTTGGAACTGAGCCGGTAGGGAATAAATGTGGGTATCTAGCAATCATATCTGCTTTGGCTTCCCATGTAGCTCCCTCATCGTGTTGATTCCTCCATATAACCTTGATGGAAGCTACTTCATTTTTCCTTAGCTTCCAAACCTAATGATCCAATATCTCTGCCAGAATCTCCTCATAGCTAAGGCTGTCTTTCACTCCTACACTCTCCACCAGAACAACTAGAACTAGATTACCCAAACACTTCATTAATAGCAATATATGGAAGACGGGATGAACTAAATCTAACTCTGAGGGTAACTATAACTCATAAGCCACTTTGCCCACATGTCTCACAATCCGGTACGGGCCAACATAGCGAGGACTGAGTTTCCTTTTCTTTTCGAACCTCATCACTCCCTTCATGGGAGACACCATTAGAAACACCCAATCATCAACTTCAATCTCAAGTTCCCTCCTTTCCACATCTGCATAGGAATTTTGACGACTCTGGGCTATTTTCAACCTTTCCCTGATAAGCTGAACTTTCTCCATAGCCTCATGGACTGAATCCGAACCTATTAATGTAGCCTCACCGACTTCAAACCAACCAACAAGCAATATACATCTTCGCTCGTAAGAGCCTCAAACGGAGCTATCTGAATGCTAGAATGGTAGCTGTTGTTGTATGCAAATTTGATGAGAGGAAAATGATCATCCCAACTACCCTTGAAATCAATAACACATGCTCTCAACATATTCTCAAGAGTCTGAATAGTGCGCTCCGCCTGACCATGTATTTGCGAGTGTAATGCTATGTTAAGCTTGACTTGAGTACCAAGTCCCTTTTGAAGCAATCTCCAAAACAAGGTAAATTGGGTACCTCTATTTGATATGATGGACAAGGGCACTTCATGCAACCGAAATAGCTCTTGGACGTATAGCTTGGCATAATCCTCCGCTGAATCGGTGGTTTTGACTGATAGAAAATGAGCGGCTTTGGTCCACCTGTCCACGACCACCTAAATGGAGTCATACTGTCGAGAGTGTGAGGCAACCCTGTGATGAAGTCCATATTAATCTCCTCCCACTTCCAAGTAGGAATGCTAATATCTTGGAGTACATCTCCCAGTCTTTGATGCTCAACCTTTACCTGTTGACAGTTTGGACACTTAGCCACAAATTCTGCTATGTTCTTCTTCATGTCATTCCACCAATATACTTCTTGTAGGTCACGGTACATCTTAGTGGCACCTGGATGTATAGAATACCTGGAACCATGAGCCTCGTGCAACATCCGGTCTCTCAAATTATCAACATCTGAAACACATAAGAGACCCTGATATCGAAGCACGCCATCTTCCCCTTTGGACAAGACCTCTACTTTCTTATTTTGAACGACCTCCTTTAACTTCACCAAGATAGGGTCTTCGTCTTGTCTAACTTTAACATCAGTCACCAAGGATGATTCTAACACATTCTGCACAATCAATCCACCAATTTTTGAGTCAACCAAATGGACTCCCAACCGTGCAAGTCGATGTATGTCTTTCACCAAATGTTTGTGTGTGTGTGTATCGTATCATATGTCATTGAGATTAGCATGAATTCATATTTTAGTTTTTATGATTCTATCATGAATTCAGCATACAGATGTTGATAGCATAATTAGTAAATTTATCAATTGGGAGTGGTTCTTCACACTGAGTTGGACTGGGATTTAGCGCACCTAGGTCCCAAAACTACGTGCCACCGCAGGTTATTAGCCTGAATTGACATCAGTTCTAGTGATCACACCATCCATGCCTTTATACTCTGGAAAGGTATATTAGGTCTAATTGATGGGGTGTATACATAAAACACCATGTTAAGCTAACGTGGTTATAGGTCGGTTAATAGGCTCTCCTATTGTTAAGTACAGTTACAGTCACAGTTACAGACTTAGTTTTTAGTACATGTACATGACCCTTAAATCAGTTTTACTTATACTCTTATTATGTATTCTTAGACTACTATTTCATATCATTATTTGTGTATCTTAGTAAGGGTCATGGTACTTCCGTTCAGTTATGTATTTCAGTACAACTTTTCATATTATCTGTATGTTCTTTATATTTTAGTTGCATATCTCATATACTCAGTAAATTCAAAGTACTGATCGCATACTTCTTGTGTTATATAATTTTATGATATAGGTTCAAGTACTCAAACTCAGCCCCACAGTTAGACATGTTCCCGTTCTTGATCAGCCAACAGTTGGTGAGTCCTCATCATTCGAGGGATAGATTTATTTTTTAATATGTCCTTAGTCTTATTTTCAGTTTTAGACGTTTAGAGTTAGCTGGGGACTTGTCCCAGGAACTCATCGGTTAATAGAGGCTTTTGGAAAAATAGTCAGTTAGTATGTCAGCTTTATGTTTTAATTTCAGGTTCCATGTTTATTTACTTAACTCAGATTACCTCATTACTTAGAAATAGTTGTTCAATAATTTCAGTCAGCTTCCGCTCAGTTTATTTAGAAATTCTAATCATAGTAGTGTTATCACATGCCATGGATTAGGTTGGGGTCACTTATGGCTCTAAGAATCGTGTCGCGCTTAGGGTGTAGACTCGGGTCATGAAAAACTTGGTATCAGAGCATCAGGTTTAGGTTTGTCCAATGGTTTTTGAAAGATATGTCAACTTAGAGTATTTTTCATGGGCGTAAAGCGCGCCACACTTATGAGGAAGAGGCTATAAGGCATTTTAGGAAACTTCCCTTCTTTCACTTTCTTATTGTGTGATAGAGTGTGAAACTCTAAAAATACCCTTCTAACTCATGCTTTGTACGTGTATAGAAAATGCCTCCCAGATGAGTTAACCCTGAAGGAACGGAAATGGATACCGACTAGCCCAGTTAGCTCCAGCAGCCCCTCAAGACTAGTAGGTATCACATGTTGAGTTTTGGGCTACATTTCAGCTACTCACCCAGGTTGTGACCAACCAGGTCAACCAGCATGCCATTGCACCTGCTAATAGAAATGGAACTACAATTGCTGCCAGAGTCTGTAAATTTACTCGGATGAATACCCCAGAATTTCATGGGTTTAAGGTAGATGAGGAACCATAGGAATTTATTAACAAGGTTCTTTGAAATCAGCTCGTATTCATAAAGCCCTAGGGAGTATAAGTTGTGTAAATCATCTTTCTTTTAGTCAAGAACATCTATAAGTGATAGTAAGTGCTTCTACCCTCTTAATCCATAAGAATTCGTAAGGTTATGCGGAATTGAATTTTTTGACTTGTAGTCATTATGTCTTATGGGATGATGTCGTTGGCCAATTTCTTGGAATAAAATAGGCTAATTTCTATGAATTATTATCTAAGATGTGGAAGGATTGCAAGTTCATAATTGAAGCATGATCGGTTAAGTGGAGTTTGGCAAATTGAGATATGTTAAGGTTAAACATCATTTGGCAAGTTTCTCTCATCGTATAGTTGATACGACTAGTGCCTTCGTAGTAGTTTCCATGGTTATGTGTGTTGTGGTTAGCTGCCGTGAGATGAATCTATGTTGTAGTGTAGTATGCCTTGTCAGGATTATCCATGTCCGAATTTTCCTCTCGTTAGAAGCGGCATAGAGATTTCTTATTTGTATTGTTGCCACCTAGATTGACTAGTGATGTTTTTCTGTCTTACCGAGGCCATAGAGGCTTGTAGTTAGCAGTTGAGCATGTCTTGCTAAGTTGGGCAGCATAGGGGGTCAGGTTAGGTTTTTGTTTACATATTACTTGTTAGTTAACAATACATATTTGTGATATCATACAGATTAACTTCTGACTCTTATTGCTGATTACCTTCAATTCCTCCATCAACTTCTTTTCAGTTTATTATTACCACCTATCAGTACATGTTGTACTAACGCCCACGTATGAGGCACTACATACCTGCTTGCAGGTTCAGACAGATAGGTTCTTAGACCTCCTTAGTAGTCATTCAGACTTAGCAGATTGGTTAGCTCCCTTCCTTTTAAGTTTCCATACATTAAAGGTTTTCCTGTCTTTTGCTATATAGTTTTTGGGGTAGGCCGGGGCCTTGTTCGGACTAGTGACTTATTCTCTAAAGTCTTGCAGACTACGGGTTTTGTTAGACATGTATTGTTGGCCGGGTGGGCCTAGTTCTTTTGTCAGTTGGAAGCCCTGATGGCCTTTATATATGTCACCCCGAACGTAGATCCGGATTGTAACATGGGACAAGGAACCCCAAGAGATCCCAAGTCGACCCATGGCACAACCATACATCTAACTTTATTCATTATAAGTGGAAGACTAATCACAAGGCATAGCGGAAACATAAACACAATCATAACAATATCATAACATAAGGAAATCTCCAGATATACAATCAAGCTGGGTACTACATACTATCTGAAAGCCTCTACTATATACGATGGGTTGATGGGACAACACACCCAACTAACCCGGACAAGTACTAAAACATAAATTAGCATGATGTCTATCAAATGGCCTTTAGAACATAAGGACTCACCAATAAGATGAAAGTACACTCTGAGATGATCTAGATATGAGGATGAGCCTGAGAGCTGAAACCTGTATCATAACATGATACATCATAGAAAGTATGTGGAATGTACCGAGTATGTAGGGTAAGTACAACGGACATTTAAAATATGTAAAAGATCATAAAACATCATAAGAGTAGGACATCATGCTCAATATCATAATATCATAAGGTTCAAGGTTTTCAAAACATTCATAATACAATCGTACCCATAATCATGGGAGAAAAGCCATAATAAAAATTACTTGAGCCAACATACGCAATCATAAACATGCATAAATCATGAGGAACAGTGGGAGATTCTCTTAACCGACATACCCCATATGAGCACACATGAAGCCCGACTTGTAACCCTAGTTGAGAGGGTGTACGTACCTTGCCAATGGTAGGACCATGAAAATGTGATATCACCATGAAGAGGGCCATTTGGGCCGTGGACAGTTACAAAGGAGGTCCCAACATACCTACGCCTATACATAGTAAAGCTCACTTATAAGCCATTGGCGTACTTTGACGCCTACAGGGCTAGAATCTTAATAATGTAGTCTTACCTTCGAGTGAGGCACCATGGTTGCCTAACGAATTGAGTGTTTTGTTGTAAGATGAAATACTTATTATCAATGACTACATAGCATCATGCGACTTTAGCTTGTCATATAGGTCCCTCAAAAAACCACCTTAGATTCCAGTAACCTGATAGATTATGTAATAACTTGAATAGCGATTTTATCAGCAGTTAAACGTTGGGCCAACATCTTTAGCTACTCATGCAGATACCCATGTACATGATTCCTTGAAGGGCTAAAATTAAGTGTACCTGCCCATGGGGCTACAAGTTGCTTACATGAACTATAAGATATATGGGAAGACCATATTAAGGCCTGCAGAGCCATACTGAAGTCTATCCACTTATTGACTTCCCTCATACCCGTTGTGGCATTATTGACCCTCAATAGAGTCTTGTGTTCTAGGGGTACAGTTACAGGAGCCTAGAAGGCTTAGCTGCAATTACAAGAGTTCAGAAGGCTCAACTAAAGTTACATGAGCCTAGAAGGCTCAGATACAATCCCAGAAGTTAAGTCTTCTCTAGTATACAGCTTGCCTACGGGGTTACAGTGGTACTAATAGAGGTATATAGATTGATTTATATTTCCGGGGAAGAACCTAGGCCCCGAACCTACTCGGTGTCCGATAATACTCCCAAAACATATATAGTGCTCATAGTATAACATACATGAATTCATGGGCTAGTTAAATCATGATAATCATAAACATAATTGTACGTATGTGAACTAGCCATGACATACGGCCCGTGAGTCTGCCAAATCATAATTCATAAATCTTAGGTTTCATGCATACTTGTAGATCATACATATAACTTGTAAATCATCAAATCATGATGCGTAATTGAATAAATGCAAATTTCAAATCATAAATCATGTTGGGCTTGTAAATATCAACAACTGAAGTGAAGATCATAAATCAATTCATCATATATCATACATAATTACTTAATTTAGTAAAAATCGAAATCAGTAATTTGATAAACAAAATAGTTGTAAAAGCTGATCAAAATTCATAAATATAATTTAAATCACAATTTAAAACAAGCCATTTGCAAATCATTAGATTTTCACAAAAATTGAATTAAAACCCCAATAGGTTTTTAGTAGATTTTCATAAATTACTAGAGAATAGGCATGGATGTGAACGGAAACACTCATTTGTAACCCTACATACCTGGGTACGATCAGATTCTAAAGTTCTTGAATGCCCAAGGATGAATTGATAGGGAAAAGCTTGAGGAATAGCTTGACCTCTCCAAAATTTATCCTCATATTCATGCATTGGAATGACCTATGCAATAGGTAATTAACCTATCTTAAAATGCCCAAAAAAATACATGAAATGACGTAGTTTAGGGCCTTATAGCATGGAAAGACCGAAAATGCCCTTAGGGAAACTTCCCTGAAAAGCTACCTCAGTCGATCCAACAGGCGTGCCAACGAGTTGTTGGAAGCTACGAAGACTCGTGGTATAGCCTGTCATATGCACTGCTCAGGCCTTGCTTTTGGAATCAAACCATGGCTACATTTGACGACTCGTCCTTTGGACCAACGGGTCTTTGAGTCGATCGTTGCTTGCCCCTCTAAAATTTCTGAACTTCCTCACAACGAGTCTCACCACGACTCGTTGTTTCCTCCAACAAGTCATGGTGTCCGTCCGTTAAGTCCACTGGAAATTTGATGATGTAGACAACGACTGCTGACAATGACTCATTGTTCCAAGCAACGAGTCCTTACATCATCTGTTGTCCCCACTTCCACTAAGACTTCCCCTCACCACGATTGCATACAACAACCCGTGGTTTGATACCACGAGTCGTTACGTCACCCGTTCTGTGATATTTTCCCAGTTTCCATCCAAACTTCAAATTTTTGATCCCGGGTCAAATATTATGCACTTTCGGGGTATTACAATATATGTGTATATATGCTTGTCTTTCACTTGACCTGATTTAGAAAATATGGTGGTCTTGTCGGCCCGCATAGAATATTGTTATTGCGAACTGTTTGGTCAGCTAATTATTTGTGTAGGTGTTTATATTGCGGACTTGTTGGCCTAGGGCTATTTTTTAAGCTGAGATTTACTTATTTGTTTTCTTGATTATGTGTTGCTGGTATGCACTAGAAGTGTATATGTCTGACTAGGTCAGCTTAAGTCCAGTGTTTCATGAGGTGCCAGTTATGCCTCCCAAGGTGGGGTGTGACAAACTTGGTATCAGGGCAGTGTCGTATCCTAGGGAGTCTAAAAGCCGTTTCTAGTATATTCTTGTTTATAAATATGTTACACCATATCTTATAAGTTGGAAACTATGATGCATGATAGTATGGTTACCCTTCTTTCTTCTCAAGTTGTGCTATAGAGATGAGTGGTATAGGGTTGAGTCCTTACATTTATGTTGTTATGTTTGTCTACAGAGATGTCTGATACAGGACAAACTACAGCCAGTTGTGAGCTGGATACAATAGTAGGAGAGGGTACAAGTAGGGTGCCACAGTTGGAGATGGCCCAGCCTGAGGGCGAAATGGAGACATCTTCTCGATCTCCTCAGCATTCTCCACTACACTAGGAACCTCCTAGGGCAACAGACACGCCAACACCACTTCCATATCTTCCTACACCCTCAGACCAGGATGTCAAAAGTGTAGTATATATGTTGGCTCATATGATGGCTACTCAGCGCTAGCTAGTAGGACCAGTTGTTGCCAAGTTTACTTAGGGACCCGAAAGTTTGAGGGTTTGTGATTTTCTCGCCTTGAGTCCTCCACAGTTTACGGGGACAGACCACATAGAGGACCCTCTAAACTTCATAGATCAACTACAAAGGATATTCAGGGTCATGCATTCTTTGTCCACAGAGTCAGTTGAGTTAGCGGTGTTCCGACTATGAGATATAGCAGTTCTATGGTACGAGAGTTGGGAAATATCCAGAGGACTCAAAACTTCAGATTAGTTGTAGAGGATATTCTGGGTCATGCATGCTTCGTCCATAGAGTCAGTTGATTTAGCAGTGTTCCCGCTACGAGATATAGCAGTTCTATGGTACGAGAGTTGGGAAAGGTCAAGAGGCGAGGATGCACCTCCAACCACCTAGAGCAATTTCTCTAAGGCCTTCATAGATATTACTTGCCTCGTGAGATCTGACAGACTAGAGTAAAGAAGTTCTTACACCTAGAGATAGGCAAGATGAGTGTCCTGGAGTACGCGTTGAGGTTTGACTCCTTAGACAGATATGTCCTAACATTTGTTGATACTATACCATCCAGGGTACACTAGTTTATAGTAGGGCTTTCTCTGGAGTATGTGGAGTCCTGTATTACAGCCACGTTCTTAGAAGACATGGATATGTTGTGAATTCAGGCCTTTGCTCAGAATACAGAAGAAATCAGGCAGCGTCAGTATGGTGCCAAAAGGGTAGATCAAGAGCAGCGTCGGAGGGCTAGACCCATTGACTTATAGGCAGAGTTTCAGGGTGGGCCCAGGCCTCGCTTGTTAGGTAGGCCACCTAGGCTCTCACCTCAGAAGAAATAGGGTAGTAGATCAGATCATCGTGGACAGTCAGGTCTTGACGAGAGCTCATGAGCTTCTAGCTCATAATAACAGAGAGGCCTAGACCAGATGAGGCCAATCGTATCATGTTGTGGTACCTGTAGTAGGCGATATTTTGGGAGATGCAGATATGGCTCCGCTGCTTTTTATTCTTGTGGGTAGAAGTGTCACATGATGAGGGATTGTTCGACTAGAGATCAAAGTGATTGAGACCAGCAGAGTAGGTCCTCAGTAGGGTCACATGCTCTAGTACCTTCTATAGGGCGTAGGCCCTCGGCTCCAGCAGGAAGAGGTAGAGGTAGATCAAGAGTATCTAGTTTGGGAAGTGGTCCAAATCATACTTATGCATTAGCAGGGCGACAAGATTCTGAGTCGTCACCAGATGTCATGATATGTATACTGAATGTTTGCTCCCACTTGGTTTATGCATTGATAGATCCAGGTTCTACCTTATCTTATGTTACTCTGTTAGTTGGCGTGAAAGTTTTAGTATAGTACTAGAGTTGCTCCAGCGACCATTTTTGATATCTACACCTATTGGTGAATCTATTGTCACCAGGAGAATTTATTGAGGTTGTTCGGTGGAGATTGTTCACGGCCAAACCATTGCAAACCTAGTAGAGGTAGAAATGATTGACTTTGATATAATTATGGGAATGGATTGGCTAGTACCATTTCATGCCAATGTGGAGTGCTGGACAAAGACTGTGCGGACCCACTTCCCAAGGGAGATAGTGTGGGAATGAAAAGGCAATGCAGCTACACCCAAAGGTAGGTTCATATCCTATCTCAAGGAAAGAAAGTTGATTGTGAAGGGCTGTATTTATCATATTGTTAGAGTTCAGGATATGCAGTCAGAATTCCCGACTCTTTAGTGTATTTTAGTGGTCAGTGAGTTTCTAGATGTATTCCTAGATAAACTTCCTGGTATTTCCCCAAAATGGGAAATTGATTTTTCCATTGATCTGCTACCAGATACATAGCTCATATCTATTCCTCCTTACAGAATGGTTCCTATCAAGCTGAAGGAATTGAAGGATTAGCTGAAAGTCTTGTTAGATAAAGGCTTCATTAGGCCTAGTGCTTCACTATGGGGTGCGCCAGTCTTATTCTTGAAAAAGAAAGATGGCTCACTATGAATGTGTATAGATTATCGACAGCTGAATAAATTTACTATTAAGAACAAATATCCCCTCTTGAGAATAGATGATTTGTTTGATCAACTGCAGGGGGTGAAATACTTCTCAAATTTTGATTTAAGGTCAGGGTACCACCAGGTATGAGTTCGAGAGAAAGATATTCCGCAAATAGCTTTTAGAACAAGATATGGCCATTTGAGTTCCTAGTTATGTCTTTTGGATTGACGAACACCCCAGCAGTGTTTATGGACCCGATGAACAACATATTTAGGCCATTTTTAGATTTGTTCGTGGTAGTATTTATAAATGATATTCTTGTATACTCACATTCTAAAGTTGTGCATAGAGATCATTTGCGAATAGTACTCCAAGTCCTTAGAGATCACAAGTTATACATGAATCTCTCTAAATGTGAGTTCTAGTTAAACTCTGTAGCCTTCGTAGGCCATATTGTGTCATATACAGGCATTCAAGTTGACTCGCAGAAGATTGAAGCTATAAAGACTTGGCCCAGACCCACAACTCCAACCAATGTTTGTAGCTTTCTAGGGTTAGCTGGGTATTAAAAAAGATTTATGGAAGGATTATTTGCCCTATCAGCATCATTGACGAAGCTGACTCAAAAAACAGCTAAGTTCTAGTAGACCGAGGCTTGTGAGTAGAGCTTCTAGGGATTGAAAGATAGACTAACATCTGCACTAGTATTAACCTTGCCGGAGGATTCGGAGGGCTATGCTGTATATTGTGACACGTCAGGCAATGGGTTAAGATGTGTTTTGATGCAGCACGACAAGGTGATTGCCTGTGCTTCAAGGCAGCTAAGGAAGCACAAGAAGAACTACCACACCCATGACTTAGAATTAGCTGAAGTTGTTCATGTTCTAAAGTTTTGGAGGCATTACCTATATGGTATTCATGTAGAAATCTTTATTGATCACAGGAGCCTCCAGTATATCTTTAAGCAGAATGAGTTGAACATGTGACAACGTCGTTGGCTTGAGTTGCTGAAGGATTAGACATAGATATCTTGTATCACCCAAGGATGGCTAACATTGTAGCCGATGCCCTTAGTCGCAGATCCATGGTAGCTTATCATATTTGAGGCTAGAAAAAAAGAGAATTGGCTCGAGAGCTGCACCAGTTGGCCAATTTAGGGGTCCAATTAATGGACTCAGATGATAGTGGGGTCGTGATTCAGAATACTAGGTAGTGTCATCTCTAGTTGTGGAGGTGAAGGAGATACAATACGAAGACCCTAGCTTGGTACAACTATGAAGCAAGGTTCAGCAGGAAAAGTTATTGGCCTTTGAGATAACAGGTTACGGAGTCTTGAGGTTCAACGGTTGACTCTGGGAAGGCAAACTGTTGGTTGTGGCTGAAAAGAGAGGTTCTATCTTTCTTCATTTAAGTAATCTCCAAATGTGGCAAGGCTTCGCCAGTAGATTATGGTAGAGGTACATTATACCCGCTATTCTCTTCACCTGAGTTCGACAAAAATGTACCATGATATAAAGGAGATCTATTGGTGTCATGGGATGAAGAAAATCATTGCTAAGTTGGTAGCATTGTGTCCCAATTACCAGCAAGTAAAATCCGAACATTAGAAGTCAGGTGGGCTGACTTAGGAGACAGCCGTGCCCATATGGAAATGGTAAGCAATCAATATAGATTTTGTTACAGGTTTACCCCATACCAAGTGTAAATTTGACTCTACTTGGTCATCTTTGATAGGCTGATAAAATTATCCCATTTCTTTCTAGATAGAACTATGTTCTCAACTGAATATTATGTTGAGTTGTACATTAAGGAGATAGTCCGACTGCATGGTGACCCAGTGCCTATTATCTATGACAGAGGGGCACAATTCGCAACAAGATTCTTGAAGTCAATTCAGAAAGGTTTGGGGATGCAGGTTAACTTGAGTACAACTTTTCATCCCGAGATAGATGGCCAAGATGAGCGCACGATATAGACACTCGAGAATATGTTACAGGGATATGGGATAGACTTTAGAGGAAGTTGCGATGATTACCTACCTCTTATTGAGTTTTCAAATAAAAACAGTTACCATCTACCATTAAGATAGCGCCTTATGAAGCTTTGTATGGGCAGAAATACAGGTCCCCCATATGATGGTTTGAAGTAGGTGAGTCAAGGCTGATTGGACCTGACATGATACATAAGTTTGAAGAGAAAGTTAAGCTCATTAGAGAGCGTTTATTGACAGCCCAGAGTCATCAGAAGTCCTATTTTCGACATACAACATAGAGACATAGAGTTGCATGTCGATGATTAGGTATTCCTGAAAGTATTGCCTATAAAGGGCGTTATGAGATTTGGCAAGAAAGGCAATCTTAGCCCTAGATTCATTGGGCCATATCAGATCCTCCAGAAGATAGGCCAAGTGGCTTATGAGCTTGAATTGCCTTCGGGACTAGAATCTGTTCATCCAGTCTTTCATGTATCGATGCCACAAAAGTGCATACGAGACCCTTCTCAGGTTATCCCAGTTGAGGATGTTCAGGTCATAGAGGAGTTGTCCTATGAGGAGGCTCTAATTGCTATACTACATCCACAGGTCCGCAGATTGAGGACAAAGAATTTAGCTTCTGTTAAAGTCTTATGGAGGAACAAAAATGTAGAATAAATCACTTGGGAAGCTGAGGATGACATGAGATCTAGATATCCTCACTTGTTACAAACTCGATGATGATAACACACTAACTCAGATAGTTCTAATTGAGGTGAGATACCTACTCAGACATTACATTATTGCTTTTGTTATCATTACTAGTTGCTCACATTATTGTTGTGGAGCTATGTTGTATAGTTATTTATAGCATCTTGTGAGATGCCTACGTTGGACTTTGCTGCATTTTAGGTTTTTAGATAGTTCATATTACAAAGGAGACTCTGCCAAAAATTTTATGGTAATGCCTAATAACTGAGTCTCTTAAGATTTAATTACATTCAAGAACGAATGTCCTTAAGGGGGGAATGATGTTACACCCCATAAACTTTCATCCTCTAATCAACATGTACATATGCATGTCAAGAGTTCTTAGAGTGCGGAACACATGGTAGAAGGGTCATATGTGGAACACTTGAGCGTGTTGTCGAGCGAGCAGATGAAAGGAGCCGAGGGAAGTCTATTGTAGGCCACGTGTCGCGAGCCTCCCTCCTCCATAAGGGGTGAAACGTTGCACCCCTTCCCTTCCGTGTTGGGGGGCACCTTGCCGACCACTTCCCATCACCTCACCTATATATATGTTTGGTTATGTTTAATGTTTCATTCGAAAACATTTCAAAAAGGCAACAACATGCTAAGACCATTTCTCTTTAGATTTTCAGCAAGGTAAGGGAAAATTAAGCAATCAAAACACCTATAACTACGAAATCATCTTCGGTAATGAATCTCGGAGTTATGAAAAACATGTCTATGGATTGTATCTTTGAAATCAGCTCGGATTGACAGAACCCTAGGGTGTATAAGTTATGGAAATCAACTTTTTTAATTCAAGAATGTCTACAAGTGATAGTAAGCACTTCTACCCTCTTGATCCATAAGAATTCGTAAGGTTATGCCGAATTGAATTTGTTGTGACTTGTTGTCATTATGTCTTGTGGGATGATGTTGTTGGCCAATTTCTTGGAATAAAATAGCCTAATTGGTGAATTATGAGCTAAGATATTGAAGGATTGCAAATTCATAATTGAAGCATGATTGGTTAAGTGGAGTTCGGAAAATTGAGGTATGTTAAGGCTAAACCTCCTTCGGTAAGTTTCTCTCGTCGTATAGTTGATACGACCTACACCTTCATAGTAGTTTTCATGGTTATGTGTGTTGTGGTTAGCTACTGCGAATTTAATCTATGTTGTAGTGTAGTATCCCTTATCCAGATTGGCCATGTCCATCTTTGCCTCTTGTTAGAAGAGGCATAGAGATTTCTTATTTATATTGTTGCTGCCTAGATTGGCTAGTGATGTTTCACTGCCATACCAAGGACATAGAGGCTCATGGTTAGTAGTTGAGCATTCCTTGGTAAGTTGGGAAACATAGGGCATAGCTTGGCAATATAACTTCCTGTTCACGATGCCTATACATAGTAAAGCCCGCCTACAGGATGTTGGCGTACCTTGATGCCTACAGGGCTAGAATCTTAATAATGTTGTCTTACCTTTGAGTGACTGGTTCCATGGTTGCCTAATGAACTAGGTGGTATATTTTAAGATGAAATACTTATTGTCAGTGACCGCATAGCTTCATGTGACTTCACCTTGTCGTATAGGTTGCTCAGAAAATCACCATAGCTGCCAGTAACCTGATAGATTATGTAATAACTTGAATAACAATCTTATCAGCTATTAAATGTTGGACCAATGCCTCTGGATACTCATGTAGATTCCCACATGCACGTTTCCTAGAAGGGATAAACTTAAGTGTACCTGCCTGTGGGACTACAAGTTGCTTACATGAGCTATATGATATCTTGGAAGACTGGATTAAGTCCTATAGAGTCATACTGAAGTCTATTCACTTATGAACTTCCCTTATACCCATTGTGGCATTAGTGACCCTCAGTAGAGCCTTGTGTGCTTAGGGTACAGTTACAGGAGCCTAGAAGGCTCAACTATAGTCATAGGAGCCCAGAAGGCTCAACTACAGTTACAAGAGCCCAGAAGGCTAAGATACAGTTATAGGAGCCTAGAAGGCTCAAATACAATCTTAGAAGCTGAGTATGCTCCAGTCTCCCACTTGCCTGCGAGGCTACTATGGTACCGATAGAGTTATATAGATTAATTTGTACTTACTAAGGCTTATGGGGGTCCAGGTAGGTTATTCTATGTTGTTTGTACCTACAAGGCTTATGAGGGCTAGGTTAGGTTCTTTTGCATATTACCTGTTAGTTTATAGTACAAATTTTTAAGATCGTACAAGTTAACTTTTGGATCTTATTGTTGATTACCTTCAGTTCCTTTATCAGCTTCTATTCAGTTTATTATTACCACCTTACATATTCGGTACATGTTGTACTGACGCCCATGTATGGGGCACTGTATACTTGTCTGCAGGTTCTGATAGACAGGTTTTGAGACCTCCTTAGTATCCATTCTGACTCAGCAGACTGGTCAGTTCCCTTCCTTAGAAGTTGCCATACATTAGAGGTTTTCCTGTCTTTTGCTGTATAGTTTTTGGGGTAGGTCCGGGCCCTTCCCGACCAGTGACTTATTCTCTAGGGGCTTACATACTACGGGTTTTGTTAGACATGTGTTGTTGGCCATGTGGGCCTAATGTTTTTTCAGTTGGCAGCCATGATGGCTTGTATCTCTTTGT
>JACEIK010014818.1:0-20927 GCA_018107945.1 Datura stramonium | reverse complement strand
AGTAGAGTCTTTTTCATGGGTGTGAAGCGCGCCACACTTATGACGAAGAGGCTACGAGATGTTTAGGAAATGTTCCCTTCTTTCATGATCTATGTCGTGCAATGAAATGTCTTTCAATTCTTCTAATTCATGCTATTCGCGATTACAGAATCATGGCTCCCAAAAGAATGAATGGTATAAGAAATGGAAATGGTGAAGGCCAAGAGGATGGCAATGGAAACGAGCATCAGCAAGCCCCACCAATTCAGGAGCCCCAAGCACCAGAGCCAGTTGCCCATGCTGAGTTCCGGGCTGCTATTCAGATGCTTGCGCAGGCCTTGATCGCTCAGGTTAATCAACAAGCTGTTACACATGTCCCGTAAAATGGCAATACAACGACGACTCGAGTTAGGAACTTTTTGAGAACGAACCCGCCAGAGTTCCTCAGGTCAAAAGTGGATGAGGATCCGTATGAGTTTGTTGATGACATTGTGAAGATCACAAAGGTTATGAGGGTTAATGGGGTTGAATGTGAAGAGTTGGCCTTGTATCAGCTAAAAAGGGTCGCACATATCTGGTTCAGGCAATGGAGAGACAATAGGGCCGCCGGAGCGGGCCTAGTCACTTGGGAGGAGTTCCACATGGCATTTCTAGATTGGTTCTTCCCTCAGGAGATGAGGGAGTTGAAGGCAGCAGAATTCGTGAATTTGAAGAAGGGGAGGATAATGGTACAGGAGTATGTTGTTGAGTTCACTTTCTTTTCAAAATATGCCCCAGAGTTAGTGGTTGATTAGAGGGTGCGGGTGAGCCGATTTGTTCATGGCATGGCGGGCTATTTGGACAAAGATTGCAGGATTGCCATGCATCATCAGGATATGGACTTTCCTTAAATAGTATTCTAAGCCCAACAGATGTAGGCGGCTCATGTGAGGGAGAGTGAGGCAAAAAGGGCTCGGACAGATAGCCATAGGTTTACTCATCAGAGATTCGGCGGTGGTCATCGCCCTAAGTTTCAGTAGAGGTCACTAGCTCCAGCACCATCATCAACTAGTGCTTTATCCAAACCCAAGGGTGATCAGAGGAGAAAGGCTTCAGGATCAAGGGACCAGAGGGGCACACTCCAGCCTACGAAAAGTATAGTAAGAGTCATGTCGGGGAGTGTTTACTCGGCTCAGATATTTATTATGGGTGTGGTAGGTCCGGTCACATGCGCCGAGCATGACCACATCCTAGACAGGATGATGATAGAGGTCGTGCGCAAACTACTAGGTCAGCAGCAGCTCTAACACATTTAGCTCCTTAGGGAGCATCTACTAGTGGGAGTGGCAGACAGTGCCAAAACAGATTCTATGCCCTCTCCTCGCGTCCGGAGTAGGAGACTTCGCCGGATGTTGTTATTGGTATGTTACGAGTGTTACACCTTGATGCTTATGCTTTGTTATACCCAAGGGCTACCCTGTATTTTGTGACACCTTATATTTCTAGTAGCTTTGGAGTTAGTCCAGAGACTCTGTTTGAAGCATTTTTAGTTTCTATTCCTGTTGGTGATTTGGTTGTAGCTAGGCGGGTGTATAGATGATGTCCGGTCACTATATTACATAAAATCACATATGCATACCTTGTAGATTTAGCCATGACTGAGTTTGATATAATTCTTTGCATTGATTGGTTGTATGCGTGTTATTCTTCTATTAATTGTAGAACCCGTGCGGTGGAGTTCCACTTTCTGGGTGAGGCAGTTTTGGAGTGGAACGATAGTTCGGCCATGCCTATAGGTCATTTTATTTCCTATCTCAAGTCTAGGAAGATGATTTCCAAGGATTTTATGTATCATCTAGTTAAGGTTAAGGATGTTGAGTTCAAGACCCCGAATATCTAGTTAGTTCCAATAGTGCGTGAGTACCTAGAAGTATTTCTGGATGATTTACCCGGTGTTCTTCCCGAGAGGGAAATTGATTTTGGTATTGACCTTCTTCCAGACACACAACCTATTACTATCCCTCCTTACATAATGGCTGCAGCCGAACTAAAGGAGTTGAAAGATCTATTAGATAAGGGTTTCATCAGACCAAGAAGTCCCCGTGGGGTGCCCCAGTCGTATTTGTTTGAAAGAAGGATGGTTCCCTTCGGATGTGCATTGACTGCCGGAAATTGAGCAAAGTCACCGTTAAGAACAGGTCTACCTTACCCAAGATTGATGATATATTTGACCAGCTTCAGGGTGCCAAGAATTTTTCAAAGATAAATCTCAGATCCGGTTATCATCAGCTCAGAATTCGGGAGTGCGAGATGCTAAAGATAGCCTTCAGGAAGCGATATGGTCATTATGAGTTTGTAGTTATGTCTTTTGGACTAACAAATGCTCCTGTAGCTTTTATGGACCTGATAAACAGGGTGTTCAAGCCATATTGGGATATGTTCGAGATTGTGTTTATCGATGAAATCTTGATATACTCTCGGAGCAAGGAGGGACATGTCGTTCATTTCAGAATAGTGCTTCAGACTCTCAAGGATTGTCAATTATATGCCAAATTCAGCAAGTGCGAGTTTTGGTTGAAGTCCGTAGCATTTTTAGGCCATGTGGTGTCAAGTAAGGGCATAAAGGTAGATTCTCAGAAAATCGAGGCGGTGAAGAATTGGCGACCAGTGAATCCTTCAGATATTCGGAGTTTCTTGGGTTTAGATGGCTACTATCGGAGATTTGTTGAAGGTTTCTCATCTATTGCAACACCCTTGACAAAATTGATCCAAAAAAGGTGAAATTCCAATTATCGGAGGCTTGTGAGAAGAGCTTCCAAGAGTTGAAGACCCGACTTACCTCAGCACTAGTGTTAACCCTACCCGAGGGTACCGATGGGTTTGTAGTTTATTGTGATGCTTCAAGGATCAGACTTGGGTGCATATTGATGCAACATGGGAAGTTCATAGCATACGCCTCTAGATAGTTGAATGTTCATGAGAAGAATTACCCGACCCAAGATCTTGAATTGCCTGCGGTGGTATTCGCATTGAAGATATGGCGACATTATTTTTTATGGGGTTCACGTGGATATATTTACGGACCATAAGAGCTTACAACATGTGTTCATGTAGAAAGATCTCTATCTTCAGCAAAGGAGGTGGTTGGAGCTACTCAAGGACTATGATGAGTGTGCTTTACCTTCCGGGTAAGGCCAATGTGGTAGCGGACACACTTAGTAGGCTCTCTATGGAGAGTGTGTTCCATGTGGATGAAGGGAAAAATGAGTTGATGAAGGATGCGCATCGAATTGCAAGGTTGGGAGTTAGGTCGGTTGACTCAACCAATGGCGGTGTTGTGGTTTAGAACGGATCAAAATCGTCCTTGGTGACCGATGTAAAAGCTAGACAAGATGACGACCCGATTTTGGTAAAGTTAAAGGATGCCGTTTACAATCAAAAGGTAGAGGTCTTCTCCAAAGGAGGAGATGGTGTGCTTCGGTACCAGGGTTGCCTATGTGTTCCGAATGTAGATGATTTGAGGAGTTGGATATTGCACGAGGCTCATTGATCCAGGTATTCTATCCACCCAGGTTCCACCAAGATGTACCGTGACTTACGGGAAATCTATTGGTGGAATGGCATTAAGAAGGATATTGCAGAATTCATAGCCAAGTGTCTGAACTGTCAGCAACTAAAGGTTGAGCACCAGAGACTGGGAGGTGTACTTCAGGATATCAGCATTCCTACTTGGAAGTGCGAAGAAATTAATATGGACTTCATCACAGGTTTACCCCGTATTCGTCAACAATATGACTCCATTTGGGTTGTGGTAGACAGGTTGACCTAGGCTGCTCATTTTCTACCGGTCAAGACCACAAATTCGGCGGAGGATTATGCCAAGCTATATATCCGGGAGCTAGTCTGATTGCATGGAGTGCCCTTATGCATCATTTCAAATAGAGGTAATCAATTTACCTCTCAGTTTTGGAAGTCGTTTCAAAAAGGATTGGGTACACAAATTAAGCTCAACACAACATTTCACCCAAAAATGGATGGTCAAGTGGAGTGGACAATCTAGAACCTCATGGACATATTGAGAGCATGAGTAATTGACTTCAGAGGTAGCTGGGATGAGCATTTTCCATAGTTTGGGGCCCGTTTGGGCCAATAACCTATCGTGGCAAGATAGTTATGGGAACTTGGGTGTGCTGGAACCCCGGTCCGCTCAGTACTAAGTACTACTCCCACTAGATAGTCCTAAAATGACTACTAAACTGATAGCTCGAAGCTGGGGTCCTGGATTAAGTTAAGAATACTTATCTAGAAGTAACCTAAGAGTGTGTGGGACCGGATAACTGAAACTTGTATTCTAAGACTGGCCAGAGCTGCTTATCTGAAAGCGTCGTAACCGTCTAGAGAACTAACTAATAACTGAACCCAGGGAGTATTACTGAATTGAACTCCTCAAAAAACTAACTATCGTCAAACTGATCAGCTGAATTACCGTAAGATACTATAGAGGGATAATTGCTAACTGCAACTGAACTAGCATTCAAATTTGTTATGAATACTCATATTATGATAATACATGGAAAAATTTAAGAACTATCAGAGTCAAGCAACATTTGTATCTAGACAATTATGCAAGACCCAGATTACTACTTTCATAGAACTAGGGCTAAACAATATTTCATGAAGAAAGAACAACATGCTAGCTAAATAGTGAGAACTTTTCAAGAATCCATAAGAATTGCAATCCACAAGAATATTCATAATCTAACTGAAGTTAAAACTATTTTTTACATTTAGAGCTAAGACTGATAAGGAATTATAGAAGGGTTCTGGGGCACAAGAAAAGAGAAATTCGCTTGTTGAATTCCCACATACATGGGGTAGAATCCTTGAGAGAAGTCTAAAGAAATCTGAAGGAAGATTGAAAGCCCTGGCTTAGCTCTAAGATATCTGTCTGGAACTTCTTTGCACTGAATATGAGAATTGAGAGAAAGCATGAGAGGGAATGTCAATCAATTCCTTTGACTTCCCCCTAATTGTTCCCCAAACAACATAGTTTAGGAATTAAAGAGGTGAAAAGTTACAAAAATGCCCCTAGAATTTAGACTGTTAAAATCTCACTGTTAGTCACCATGAGGGACCTAACGAGTCGTTAGGTCACTAGATGACTCGTGGCCTTCCCTCATTGCTACTAGCAACTTTCCTTTTTTTTTCAAGAGCTTATTTGAATACTTCACCTAACGATTCGTCATGACTCCTAAGAGATCGTTTCACCACACGTTATGACATTCTGCAATTCAAGTTTTTTAGCCATCCATCTCACCCCACGAGACACCTGACGACTCGTTAGGTGTGACAACGACTTGTAGCCCCTACTCGTCATTTTCACTAGAATTTTCACTTCCTTCCACTCCTTCCAAACAATGACCCACTTGATGAGTCATGATGTGGTACCACCACTCATCCCCCAACTCGTTATGTTCCCAGGAAGCCCCAACATTTACCAATTAAGTCACACATGATGGGTCACTTAACGATTCATCGAGTCAGACAATGAGTCACTCCATGACTCGTTCTGTGACCTGCTGTTCCTTTTCCTGTTTTCTTCATTTAAGTTCCTTGGTTTGATATAAGGTACTTTTGGGGTGTTACAGTGGGACTTCAAAAAGTGTTTCCTTTCACCCTTGTATCCCAATTATTTTTAGAAACCCTACCAAATTAAATTCTCAAGAATCCATGTCTTAGTGTTTCCATTCTAGGCATTATTTCCCTCATGTTTTCCATATTTTCAAGGTTCTTATGATGAGTAGCATATAATGTTCATGATTTCACTCCCAATTGCATTATGTGTAGCCATGATTTGATACTACCATGATTCCTAAAATTCAGCCCATGACTTAGCATGGTTTTGAAAAAATATGGTCCGTTTTTAATATATGATTCTACCATGATTCAGTATATATGACTTACAGTATACGTTAAACCTATGATTTTATCATGATTTTAGTATGATCAGTATGTTATGGTCCTTTAGACTCTCTGGACACTTTTATATAATGTAGATCTGACTAGTCCTAGAGCATCCATTCTGAGCCATCAGTATCAGTATGTTCATGGTCCTCTAGGCTCTCAAGACACTTTTAGATAAAGTAGTTCTGACTAGTCTTAGGACTTCAATTTTAGATTATCAGTATTCATGTTCAGTTAGGAGTAGTTCTTATCACCAAGTAGGCCAAGGTTCTAGAGCACCCAGGTCTCAAAACTACCTGTCAACATAGGATTAGGGGTTCCTCGTTAGTAGGGAGTGTCTTCCTTTGCCTAGGGAATATGGGATCTTTGCTAGTTGAGAGTGTTTCCCTTGCCTGAATGGGCTCATGTTGGGGTCCTATTTCATTATAGTGGTGTCAGTGTTAGTGTTGGACTTGGTATATAATTGAAGGCGTTGTTGTGTAATAATAGAGTAGATGTGTGGGGAGGCAAGGGTGTCGAATTCTTATCGAGCTACTGGCTGAAAGGGACGCTGCTGCAGCAAAATCTGTTGTAGTGAGACTGCTATAGTGGTCGAAGTACCGCTGCAATGGTGGTTGATGAGATTCACCATCTAGGGCTTAAGGCTAGAGACTTATGAAAACTTATTAGGGTAATTGTTTAGTGATCATGCGGTCATTAAGGACACCCAGGTGAATGTGGATAGATGTCGTAAAGAATTAATGATAAATTATTTTTTAATGATATTTATTTTATGCTATGTTGCATGAACTAATCTTAGTCAGCTGATGGTGCTTACCAGTATGTGTGGTGTATTAATAATACTCTTGCTACACATTTTAAGGTGTAGGTTTGTGATAGGTTGAGGAAGTTTCATGATTGAAGTGAGGATCCTCCGCATCAACTTCAACATTTCTTTCCTCATGCAAAGTTGTCTTTTTTGGTTTTCATTGCTCTAGTTAGAGCTCTTATAGACTAGGTCCTTGGGAGTTGGTGTTGTTTATATTTAACATTTTAAATAAGATTGCTAGAATTTTATTTCTAAGTATGATAAGCACTGGAAATAGATAAAAAAAAGATTCTCCTATTGGACTAGAGTTGATGTAAGTGCGTCAAGTAGAGTCGTGACATACGTAAAGATATCTAAAAGGTTTTCATAACATAATATTAATCATGAAGATTATATGGTAAATTATGAAGAAAATTATAGAGGAATGAGAGCTAATATCATAATGAGAAGTAGCAGTGGAGATCCATGCAATCTAGTTCTTATTTTTTCTTTTCTTTTCCCAAAATTCCTCTTTTAATTCACAACTACCACCTCCTAGTCCATACCTCCCCCTATTTCTTTCCTAAACCTCCACCTCTATAGACCTCATCGTCTTTCTCTTTCTCTCTCTCTATCTCTATCTCCACCTAGCCCTTTGGGTCTTCTTATGTACAATGAAATGTTAAGAAAGACAATGACTCATTCATAAATAAAAAATAAGGTAAGAGAAGATGGGAATGCTTAGGGCCATTGATTCTTCTAGAAACTTTTCTTCTCTCTTTGTTGTTGCAACTTTAAGATATTCCTTCCAAATCACTTTTGATTTGGTCTTTTTCTTGGGCTTTGATTTCATAGGGATTGCAACTTCAATAAAGAAATAAGGTGATTAGCTGAAATTTTTTAAATTTTCGATAATAATTTTCATATAAAAAAATTTGAAAAGTCATCAGACTTTAAAGGATAGATTAGTAATATTTCATCTACCCACCTCCACTTACTCCTACAACCACTATATTTATAATTATATTGTTGAAAAAGGAAAAAAGATTTTTCCTTAGCTAGTGATAAAGATTTAGATTTTATATTGTCTTTCTTCTATAGGTTTGTCGTAGGAAAATCCCTATGCACTTTATAGGGTTTATTTTTTGAATTTGGGTTGAATATTTTTTTCATCTAGTTTTTGTTATTATGTATTGTTATGGATATGGTTGATATGCCGTAGATTCAATCTCACATATGATGATATGAATATATTTTGATGAACGTTATTTAATATAAATATAGATGACATATAATATACTTTTATAATAGTTAATATCAATTATTTGATTAATATGATAAGATACTTAATTAAGTGTAACGCCTCATACTTTTTATCTCATATACGACTAAGCTAAGGTCGACGAAAGTATTTAAACTCGGGATGAGAAGGTGGTATTGGAACCTATAGTTTTCGTTTAAGTGTACACAAGAGTTAAGTAAGGAGATTAAAAGTTGAAAAAGTGGAGTAAAGGAAATCTGATGCTCGCCAACTTAGTTAAGCTTATTATAGCAAGTCGGTGCACCATCTACTTAAGAAGAATGGATCAAATTAAGAGGTTAAAGTCAGTACAAATACCTACATGTAATGAAAATAATAGTTGTCATGCCCCACCTTGGGAGGTGTAACTGGCACCTAATACCACACTAGACTCTGAGCTGACCTAACTGGATATATACACTTCCGGTGCATACCAGCAATACATATTCAAGAAAACAATCAGCTATATCTCGGCTTGAAATATAGCCTCAGGATGACAGGGCTGCAACATACACTGATGCAAAAATAGCTGACCTACAATGGCATTAATAACGTCCTCCTATACGGGCCGAAAAGGCCACCATTCTTTCTAAATCAGATCAAACAAGGCAAATAGACATATACATACGTGTAAGCTAACAAGGCTACTAACTGATAAAATAACTAGGCCCCACATGGAAAATAACACATGTCTAACAAAAATTATAGTTTGTATGCCTCTACAGAGTAAGATATTGATCGAGACAAGGCTCCGGCCTACCCAAAAGTATATATATCAAAAGGCAGGAAAACCATTAATATCTGGCAACTCCGGAGGAAGGGAGCTGGTCAGTCTGTTGATGCTAAAAGGCTACTAAGGAGGTCTTAGAACCTTTCTGTCGGAACATGTAGTCAAGTACGCAGCGCCCCATACGTGGGTGTTAGTACAATATGTAACAAATATGTAAGACGGTAATAATAAACTAAATAGAAACAGATAGAACAACTAAAAGTAATCAACAATAAGGGCTAGAAGTTAACCTGTACAATATGATAAACATGAACTGTAATTAACGGGTAATAATCAAACAACAACCTAACCTGGTTTCATGACCCGAACATAGACTCGGATCGTAGCACAGGACAAGGAGCCTTGAGAGACTCAAAGTCGACCCATTGTGTGAGAATATATCTAAATCATTCAATAGAAGAGAATAATCAATGTACTAACATAGTGGAAACATAACCATGACATACATAGAAAGCGGAACACAATTCATACATAACAATTGGATACTACACATGGTCTGAAAGCCTCTAACATATCTGATGGGTTGATGGGGCAACACCCCAAAGTAACCCAGAAATTCTAGGAAAAATTGAGCATGAAAAGATAACTGATATCAAACTGGTCCTCGGAGAATGAGGAGTCACCAAAGAGCTGGATGTTAATCTCCGAGACGGGCTAATGACGGTGCTGGGACTGAAGATTGGAGCCTGTATAATTAAACGATATAGCATAGAGTATGCGGTTAGTACGTGAAATGTACCGAGTATGTAAGATAAGTAAAATGGACATATAAAATATATAAAAGCTCATAAGAGTTCATAAGAGTGGAACAACATGCTCATAATATAAATATCATAAGATAACATAAGGCTCAAGGTTTTCAAATCATTCATAATCCAGTAATCATCATAATAGTAAGACAAACTTTATAAATCATCACTTTAGCCAAAATAACATAAACATAATAATGCAATAAAATATGCGGAACAATGGGAGGACTCAACATAACCGACACCATCATGGTAGAGCGTTACATGATGTCCCAACTATCTCATTCAAGCGAGCAGAGTCGTCCCTGGCTTGCCAGGCAAGGGATGTGCATTATGTGATATCACGAGAGAGGGGACCCATTAACATTGTAATGTATCATTATGAACCTACGGTGACACGTAGTTATGAGACCCTGACGTAGTCCTTTGAACGTCGGGCTACTCGATGATAGACACTGCTCCCAAAAATATAGGCTCATACGTAAATCATAAATTTCATTCATGAGATTCATGGCTAAATAAACATTTAACATCATTGATCCCCTTTTCATACATGATTAGCAAATGAATCAAGGGCCCTTTAATCGGGCAATATTGCAAATTGATCAATCATGAAATCCCTTTTCATAAATCATAAATCATACTTGAACATGTTGCGCAATACTTTCGCATGCTTCAAATTAATAAATTCACTTGAAAACATGATTATAAACATGGGTAACTTGAAAACATGCATTTCATCATCAATACTTCATCATACATGAACATTCGCCATAAATCTTAACTTTCATTAACTTTTCATAAATGGGCTTTTTTATTTTAAAAAAGCTTGAAACATGATTTTGATGGAAAACAACGTAAAACTTGCCCATAATTCATAATTCAATAATAATAACTCATTTAGATCATACCCATGTAGAGAATTCAAAATTTCATGCATTGGGTAAAAACCCCATAGAATCATTATAAAAATTTCATAATTTAGAGAGAGTTTGGGCATGGGTGTGAATGGATTCACCTATTCATAACCCTACATACCTGATTAGAGCTGATTCTTACACTTTCCTAATTGCCCAAGAAGGATTTGAGAAGAATTGGAAGGGCTAAGGCTTGATCTCCTCTCTAACTCTCTCTAACTTGCATCCATGGGTTTAGAATAGGCTAGAATGATTTAACCTGTCTTAATGCACCATGAACATAGCTTAAAATGACGTAATTTATGCCTTAAGATCATAGGAATTACAGAAAAGCCTTTGCTAAATTCGTAGGAAATTACTGACTGCCAGTCCCCGTGAGGGACTGGACGACTCGTTACTCAAGGCTACGACTCCTGGCATCATCACTGAAGTACACTTCCTGAAGGTTCATCTGGGGCTCATCACGGGGGACCTCATGATTCGTTGCCGGTGACCACGAGTCGTGGTCACCACCCGTCACATGCACTTCCCTAAATTTCAAATAAATTTCATTCTACTGATCATGACCCCTCCCACGAATTGTGTTGATTGACCACGACTTGTGGGGTCCTTCCGTAGGGCACACTTCCACATTTCCTTCACCTTCTCAAAATCACTGCCCACGACTGACTCAACGAGTCGTGGGGCTTGACCACTACTCATGGTCATGTATGTTGGGACCTTAACTTTCAAAATACAATTAACACCCTGATTATCACCATAGGTCACATCACGACTCGTGGTCTGCCCCCACGGTCACAGAACGACTCGTTCTGTAACCTGATGCCAGGTTTCAAATTTTCTCTGTTTCAACTCTCGGATCTGATCTTTGGGCTTCCGGGGTATAAAAATATTTCCCCCTTGGGAACATTCATCCTCAAATGTTGGAAAACATACAGATAAGTAGAGAAACTCAATCATCATATTCAAATACTGATCATTTAAGCTGAAAACTGACGGAATAACTATCTCCGATTCAAACTACATAGCTGAACTGAATTCCCGAATCATACATACATCCATATACATAACTGAAACTTGGGCACATGAACTGAACTTGAAAACTAAATAGAGTTTTTGGGCAAAACTGATACCTCAAGCTGGAACTGAGCCGGTAGAGAATAAATGTGAGTATCTAGCCATCATGTCTGCTTTGGCATCCCATGTAGCTCCTTCAACTTTCTGATTCCTCCATAAAGCCGTGACTAAAGCTACTTCCTTATTCCTTAGCCTTTGAACCTGACGATCCAATATTTCCACCGGAACCTCTTCATAACTAAGGCCGTCTTTCAGACCAACACTGTTCACTGGAACAACTAGAGCGGGATCACCCAAGCATTTATGTAAGAGTGATACATGGAAGACAGGATGCACAGAAGCTAATTATGAGGGAACCTCCAATTCATATGCCACCTTGCCAACCCGTCTCACTATCCGGTAGGGGCCAACATAACGAGGGTTGAGTTTTTCTTTCTTTCCAAACCTCATCAATCCCTTCATGGGAGACACCTTCAGAAAGACCCAATCATTCACTTCGAACTCCAATTCTCTCCTTCTCACATCGGCATAGGACTTTTGGTAACTTTGAGTTGTTTTAAACCTGTCCCCTATGAGTTGAACCTTTTCCATAGCCTCATGGACTGAATCTGGTCCTATCATTGCAGCTTCACCAACCTCGAACCAACCAATAGGATATTTTCACCTCCTACCATACAATGCCTCAAACAGGGCCATTTGAATACTGGAGTGGTAACTATTATTGTATGCAAACCATATAAGAGGAAAATGATCATCCCAACTACATTTGAAGTCAATCACGCATGCTCTCAACATGTCTCGAGAGTCTGAATTGTCCGCTCCTCTTGACCATCCGTTTGCGAGTGAAATGTTGTGCTGAGCTTAACTTGAGTACCCAGTCCTTTTTGAAATTACCTCCAAAACTGAGAGGTAAATTGGGTACCTTTGTATGATATGATGTACTAGGGCACTCCATGCAGTTGAACAAGCTCCCGGATATATAGTTTGGCATAATCTTCCACCGAATCCGTGGTTTTGACTGGTAGAAAATGAGCGGCCTTGGTCGACCTGTCCATCACAACCCAAATGGAGTTATATTTCTGTCGAGTGTGAGGCAACCCTGTGATGAAGTCCATATTGGTTTCTTCCCACTTCCAAGTAGGAACACTGATATCCTGAAGTACACCTCCCGGTCTCTAGTGCTTGACCTTTACTTGCTGACAGTTTGGACACTTAGCTACAAACTCTGCGATGTCCTTCTTCATGCCATTCCACTAATAGACTTCTCGTAAGTCACAATACATCTTTGTGGCACCTGGATGGATAGAATACCTGGATCCATGAGCCTCGTGCAGCATCCGACTCCTTAGATCATCAACATCCAGAACACATAAGCGACAATGGTACTGAAGTACACCATCTCCCCCTTTGGAGAAGACCTCTACCTTTTGACTCTGAACGGCTTCCTTTAACTTTACCAAAATAGGGTCTTCATCTTGCCTAACTTTTACATCAGTCACCAAGGACGATTCTTATCCATTCTGAACAATCACCTCGTCATCGGTCGAGTCAACTAACCGAACTCCTAACCTTGCAAGTTGATGCACTTCCTTCACTAGCTCCTTTCTTCCGGGTGAACACCCATCCGAACAAGTAGGGTCAATAGTACAACATTTAGGCCGTAACATACTCTCCATAGAGAGTCTACTAAGTGTGTCTGCTACGACATTGGCCTTACCCGGATGGCAAAGGACACTAATATCATAGTCCTTGACTAGCTCCAACCACCTCCTTTGCCGAAGATTGAGATCCTTCTGAGTAAACACATATTGTAGACTCTTATGGTCCGTAAACATATCCACGTGAACCCCGTACAAATAATGTCGCCATATCTTCAAGGCACATACTACCACCGCCAATTCAAGCTCATGGGTCTGGTAATTCTTCTTATGAACTTTTAGTTGTCTGGAGGCATATGCTATAACTTTTCCGTGCTGCATCAATACACACCCAAGTCCAATCCTTAAAGCATCACAATACACCACGAACCCATCGGTACCCTTGGGTAGGGTCAACACTGGTGCTGAGGTAAGTTGAACCTTCATCTCCTAAAAGCTCCTCTCACAAGCCTCTGACCATTGGAATTTCATCTTCTTCTAGGTCAATTTGGTCAAGGTTGCTGCAATAGATGAGAAACCTTCAACAAATCTATGATACTAGCCTGCTAAGCCCAAGAAACTCCTAATTTCTGAAGGGTTCACCGATCTGGGCCAATTCTTCACCGCCTCTATATTTTGAGAGTCTAATTGCACACCTTCACTAGACACCACGTGACCCAAGAATGCCACCGAATTCAACCAAAACTCGTATTTGCTGAATTTTACATACAATTGATGATCTTTCAAAGTCTGCAACACCAACCTCAAGTGAGTGGCATGCTCCTCCACGCTTCGTGAGTGTATAAGGATGTCATCAATGAACACAATCACGAACATATCCAAGTATGGCTTGAACACCCTATTCATCAAGTCCATAAAAGCTGAAGGATCATTCGTTAGTCCAAAAGACATAACTATAAACTCATAATGACCATACTACGTCCTGAAGGCTGTCTTCGGAATGCGCCCTCCCCAACTCTGAGCTGATGGTACCCGGATCTGAGATCTATCTTCGAAAAACACTTGGCACCCTGAAGCTGGTCAAATAAATCATCAATCCTAGGTAGAGGATACCTGCTCTTAATGGTAACCTTGTTAAATTGCCGATACTCAATACATATCCGAAGGGAACCATCCTTTTTCCGGACAAATAGAACCGGTGCACCCCATGGAGACTTTCTTGGTCTGATGAAACCCTTATCCAAGAGATCCTTCAACATCTCCTTTAACTCTCTTAGCTCAACTGGAGCCATTATATAGCGAGGAAAGGATATAGGTTGTGTTTCGGGAAGAAGGTCAATACTGAAATCAATTTCCCTCTTGGGAGGAACACCCGGTAAATCATCATGGAATACTTCTGGATACTCACATACTACCAGGACTAACTGGAGAGTCAGGGTCTTGGACTCAACATCCTTAAACCTAACTAGATGGTACACATACCCTTTGGAAATAAACTCCTTGGCCTTAATATTGGAAATAAAGTGACCTATTGGCACGTCCGAACTACCCTTCCACTCCAAGACTGACTCACCCTGAAAGAGAAACTCCACCGCATGGGTTCTTCAATTAACAGAAGCATAACATGCATACAACCTATCCATGCCGAGAATAATATCAATGTTAGTCATGGCTAACTCTACAAGATCTGCGGAGGTGACTTTATGCAATACCGTGACCGGACAACTTCTTTACACCCGCCTAGCTACAACTGAATCACCAATGGAAGTAGAGACTGAGAATGGTTATGATAGAATTTCAGGACTGACTCCAAAGCTACTAGAAATAGAAGGTTTCATAAAAGACAAGGTAGCCGCTGGGTCTAACAAAGCATAAGCATCAATGTGAATCACTTATAATATACCCATAATCACATCCGGTGAAGTCTCCTGCTCTTGTTGCGAACTGAGGGCATAGAATATGTTTTGGCACTATTTGCCACCCCCACTAGTGGATGCCCCCTGCGGAACTAAACGTGCTAGAGCTCTTGCTAACCTGGTAGTTTGTGCATGGCCTCTATCATCATCCTCTCTAGAAAATGGACATGCTCGCCGTATGTGGCCAGATCTACCGCACCCATAACAAATATCTGAGCCAAGTAAGCACTCCTCGACATGACTCTTGCCACACTTCCCGCAGGCTGGAAAGGTGCGCTCTACCTGCATGCCCCTCTGATCCCTCAAACCTAAGGCCCTGCTCCTCTAATCACCCTTGGGTCTGGATGGAACACTAGCTGATGATGGTGCTAGAGCTAGTGACCTCTGTTGAATCTGAGGGAGGTGACCACCGCCGGATCTCTATTGAGTAAATCTATAGCTATCTGTCTGGGCCCTTTTGGCCTCTCTCTCCCTCACATGTGCCACATCCATCTACTAGGTGTACAAGACTATCTGAGGGAAATCCATATCCTGGTGGACCATAGCGGTCCTGCAATCTTTTTCCAAGTAGCTTGCCACCCCATGAACAAACCTTCTCACTCGCGCCCTCTGATCAACCACTAATTCTGGGGCATACTTCGACAAGCGAGTGAACTCAAGGGAATACTCTTCTACTGTCATTCCCCCTGCTTAAGATTCATGAACTCAGCTTCCTTCAACTCCCTCATCTCATGAGGGAAGAACCAATTTAGGAATGCAAGATGGAACTCCTCCGAAGTAACATGGCCTTCTCCAGCGGCCCTACTATCTTTCCATTGTAGAAACCATATGTGTGAGACCCCTTTCAACTGATATGCGGCCAACTAAGCACAGTCAAACCCATTCACCCTCATGATCTGGGTGATCTACACAATCTCGTCAATGAACTCATGCGGGTCCTCATCTACTTTTGACCCGAGGAACTCTGGTGGGTTCATTCTTAAGAAATTCCTGACTTGAGTTGCCATCGCATTTCCATTTTGCGAGACATGTGCAACTGCCTGCTGATTGACCTGAGCGGTCAAGGCCTACGCTAGCAACTGAATAGCTGCCCAAAATTCAACATAGGCAATCGGCCCCGGTGCATAGTGCTCCTGGAATGGTGGGGCTTGTTAGCGCCCGTCTCCGTTGCCATCCTCATGGACGTTTCCATTCCTATTCCTCTTATCGTTAACTCTAAGGGGAGCCATGATTTTGCAATCGTGAATAGCACGAGTTAGAAGGATAGGGAGGCATTTTATCGCATGACATAGATTATGAAAGAAGGGAACATTTCCTAAACATCTTGTAGCCTCTTTGTCATAAGTGTGGCGCGATTCATACCCATGAAGAAGACTCCACTCAACACGACTTCCATACGCCCTAGGTCACTTCAAACATGTTGCTCTAATACCAAGTTTGTCATGACCCGAACGTTGACTCGGATCGTAACACGGGACAAGGAGCTCCCAGAGACTCCAAGTCGACCCATGGAGTGAGCATACATCTAACTCAATCAATAAAAGAGAATACTCAATGAAATAACATAGCGGAAATATAACTATGACATGCATAGAAAGCGGAACGTAATTCATACATAATAGCTGGATACTACACATGGTCTGAAAGCCTCTAACATATCTGATTGGTTGATGGGACAACACCCCCAACTAACCCGGAAAGTCTAGGAAAAATTGAGCATGAAAAGATAACTGATATCAAACTGATCCTCGGAGAATGAGGACTCACCAAAGAGCTGGATGCTAATCTTCGAGACGAGCTAATGAAAGTGTTGGAGTTGAATATCGGAGCTTGTATCATGAAACAATACAACATAGAGTATGCGGTCAGTACGTGGAATGTACTGAATTTGTAAGGTAAGTAAAACAGACATTTAAAATACATAAAAGCTCATAATAGATCATAAGAGTGGAAAAACATGCTCATAACATAAATATCATAAGATAACATAAGGATCAAAGTTTTCAAATCATCCGTAATCTAGTCATTATCATAATAGTAAGAGAAACTTTATAAATCATCACTTGAGCCAAAATAACATAAATATAATAATGCAATAAAACATTCGGAACAATGGGAGGACTCTTCATAACCGACACCTTCATGGTAGAGCCTTATATGATGCCCCAACTATCTCACCCAAGTGGGAAGAGTCATCCCTGGCTTGCAAGGCAAGGGACGTGCATTATGCGATATCACGAGAGAGGGGACCCATTAACATTGTAATGTATCATTATGAACCTATGGTGGCACATAGTTATGAGACACCGGCATAGTCCTTTGAACGTCGGGCTACTCGGTGCTAGACACTTCTCCTACAACTATGCATATTAGGCTCATATGTAATCATAAATATCATTCATGAGATTCGTGGCTAATTAAACATTTAACACTGTTGATCCCCTTTTCATACATGAGTAGCCATGAATCAAGGGCGCTCTAATCAGCTAATATCATAAATCGATCAATCATGAAATCCTTTTTCATAAAACATAAATCATACTTGAAAATTTGGGCATTTCCCAATACTTTAGCATGCTTGAAAATACTTAATTCACTTGAAATCATGATTTATAAACATGTGTAACTTGAAAACATGCATTTCATCATCAATACTTCATCATACATGAATATTAGTCATAAATCTTAACTTTCATGAACTTTTCATAAATGGGCATTTTGATTTTAAAAAATCTTGAAACGTGATTTTGATGGAAAACAATGAAAAACTTTCCCATAATTAATAATTCGATAATAATAACTCATTTAGATCATACCCATGTAGAGAATTCAAAATTTCATGCATTGGGTTAAAACCCCATAGAATCATTATAGAAATTTATTATTTAGAGAGAGTTTGGGCATTGGTGTGAATGAATTCGCCCATTCATAACCCCACATACCTAATTTTAGCTGATTCTTACACTTCCCTGATTGCCCAAGAAGGATTTGAGAAGAATTAGAAGGGCTAAGGCTTGATCTCCTCTCTAACTCTCCATAACTTGCATGCATGGGTTTAAAATAGGCTAGAATGACTTAACCTATCTTAACACACCCTGAAAAGGGCTTAAAACGACATAGTGTAGGCCTTAGGATCATAGGAATTACGAAAAAGCCCTTGTTTAATTCGCAGGAAATTACTTACTGCCAGTCCCCACGAGGGACTGGAGGACTCGTTACTCAAGGCCATGAGTCGTGGCATCATTCATGAAGTACATTGCCTGATAGTTTGTTTGGGCTCATCATGGGGGACCTCACGATTTGTCTCTTATGACCATAAGTCGTGGTCACCATACGTCACATACACTGCCTAAATTTCAAATAAATTTCCTTCTGTTGACCACGACCCATCCCATGAATCATGGAGACTGACCACGACTTGTGGGCTCCTTCCGTAGGGAACACTACCACATTTCCTTCACCTTCTCAAAATCACTACCCATGAATGACTCAACGAGTCGTGGGGCCTGACCACAACTCGTGGTCATGTCCGTGGGGACCTTAACTCCCAAAATCAAATTAACATGTTGATGCTCGCCACAAGTCACATCACGACTCATGGTCTGCCCCTATGAGTCATAAAATGACTCATTCTATGACCAGATGCCAGATTTAATATTTTCTCCATTTCAGTTCTCAGGTCTGATCTTTGGGCTTCCGAGGTATAACACCTATCCCCCATAATCCTGGAAGGTACAAACAACACAGAAAAACCTACCTGGGCCCCTATAAGCCCCGACAAATACAAATCAATCTATATACTTCTAAATACACTACTATAGCCTCGCAGGTAAGCTGTAACTAGACATGCTCATCTTTTGATATTGTATCCGAGCTTTCTGAGCTCCTGTAAATGTATCTAATCTATATGGGCTCCTGTAACTGTATCTGAGCCTTCGAGGCTCCTGTTACTATATCTGAGCCTTCTGGGCTCCTATAACTATATATGGGCCTTCTAGGCTCTTGTAATTGTCTGCGAGCCTTCTGGCTCCTGTAATTGTACCCCGATTACATAAGACTCTATCGAGGGTTACTGATTCCACTACGACATAAGGGAAGTCCATGAGTGAATAGACTTCAATATGACTCTGGAGGCCTCAATCTAGTTCTTCCAGATGTCATGTAGGTCCTGTGAGCAATCTGTAGCCTCGTAGGTAGGTATACTGGAACTTAGCCTTTCTAGGCAACATGTACGTAGGCATCTACATGAGTAGCCGGAGGAGTTAGCCCCATGTTTGATAGCTGATAAGATCCCTACTTTGGATATCACATAGCCTATCAGATTCCTACAGCTAGGGTGGTTTCCTGAGTGACCTATATAGCAAGCTCTAAGACGTATGAAGCTTATATGGTCATTGGAAGGGAGTAGTTCATCTAACAACCAACCACCCGAATCATTAGGCAATCCTGGTGCCACTAACTTGAAGGTAAGGCTACTTTACCAAGAGTCTATCCCTGTAGGCATTAACATAAGCCAATGTCTTGTAGGCGAGCTTTATGATATATATAGGCGTCAAACAATAAACAATATCGGTTGTGCCCTATGCTGCCCTTATTATACAAGGTATGCTCAACATCTAACCACAAGCCTCTATGCCCTCGGTGTGGGAAGCAAAACATCACTAGCCCCTCTAGAAAGAAAATAAATAAACAGGTAATCTCTATGTCGCTTCTAGCGATAGAAAAAATTGAATATAGTCCTTCTCGACAAGGGATACTATGATAAGACCTCAATTCATCTCGTAGAAGCTAACCACAACACACACAATCATGAACAACTATGAATATGCAAGTCGTATAAAGTATACGACAAGAATAACTTGCCGAAGGAGGTTAGCCTTAACATACCTCAGTTGCTACATCATGTTCAACTAATCCTGCTTTGATTGAATTTGCAATCCCTCCGTGTCTTAGCTCATATATCAAGGGAATAAGGCTATTCTATTTCAAAAGGTGAGCCAAAGACATCAACTCACAAAACATGATGACACATGTTACAACGATTTCAATCCGGAAAAATCTCTTGCATTCCTATAAATTACAAGGGTAGAAGTACTTACTATCACTTGCAGATGTACTAGTCTTCAATAGAGATGATTTCTACAGCTTCTACTCTATAGGGATCTGTCAATCCAAGCCAATTTCAATGGTTCAACTCCGTAGATATGTTCTTCATAGGCCCAGAAATCATTACCAAAGAATAATTTGCAATTAGATAAGGTTTGGTAGCTCAATTTACCTTCAAATCGATGAAAAGCTAGAGGGAAAAGCCGCCTAGCCAAGCTCTCTTTTGAGAGAAATGTTTTAAATGAATTAAAATACACACCACTTAAATATTAATATTGGGAGGTAGTGTGGGAGGGGGGTGTCTGCGATGCACCTCCCCTTTCGGCGGAGCAGTGATGTGATGTGCCGCTCCTTGCGTGGGAGAGGGGTGTGCGGCATGGGGCCCAATGTGGCCTACCTCCGGCTACGACCTCCCATTTTCTCAATAATGCACTCACGCGTTTCGCCTCCAAGCCTTCTCCCGCATGAGCCTTACCCTAAAACCTCTCGACATGCATATGCACACCTTAGTTAGACGAAGAAAATTTACGGGGTATAACAACAGTTATCCATATAGAGCTTAAAGTTTCCTTAACAAAGTGAAACCAAATCTGACAATAAGCCTAATTGAACTAAGGCCCAAAAGGAGCTAAAGTTTAAGCCATGTAGGTACATCACCTACTTAGACTTTTGAGGTGCGTAAAGGGACAAGTAGGTGCATCACCTACTTGAAAATATATTATCCCAAAATAAGATTAAATCATCCCACAAGATAGTCCTATGTAG
>JACEIK010014809.1:6954-20942 GCA_018107945.1 Datura stramonium | reverse complement strand
TATTGTTGAGACCTTATGGGTCCAGTTTATTCTTCAGTTGATTATGACAGGTGGCTTGGATGGCCTAAGTGTTATAGTTACAGATGTCATATAGCCGGCTCTAGATCAATCATGAATCGAGTGCCAGTTGCGCCCTACCCCAGTTTTTGGGCGTGACAAGTTCGTATGTGTTTAGAGGCTCGAAAGACCATGAACATGGAAATTAGCTTTGTGAGGCAATAAATGAAATTTCATGCTTGAACCAATGTGAATATAGCATTATATGATTATCAGACCTTAACCTTAGATGTTGATTGTCATTGTTTTCTAAATTATTTGTGATAAACACTAGATTTAGAAACCAAATTCCAAATCCTGAAACTTTAACACTTGAATTTGTAAATTCGGTGAAATAGTCCATTTCTTGTGGGTTTGACATCCGGCTCTTCACAGTCACTTTACTACTTGTATGATTGCAGGCACTTGCGTGTGCCGGAGCATGAATAAGTTTTTAGCACCGTTGCTAGGGACTGGCAATTTTTGGTGAATTTTTAGTTTGTGTGTTATTTTTTATTTTCATAAGTTTTAAAAATCTTGGTCTTAGTCTGCTTATTTGTAGGTAACAGATTTGTCCTTGCAGCAAGTTGGCAATAAATAAAGACTTGGTGATCCGTACATGGAGCTTGAGCAACAGTTACATCTTTAAAAGAGGGAAGTTCTTTAGAATCTTGTCACTGCTAGTTCCAAAGGCCCCACTAGTGGAAAATCCACCAGCTAAGCAGGAAGAAGAGTTACCAAAAAGAATGGCAGTAAGGCCAATCCGTGAAGTGGCAATCCCACTCGCAACAAATGTTACCTCCAATATACGCAAAATGGAGCCTAGAGGTACTTTTGAGCTTAAGCAGAATATGGTGCAATTGTTTCACTCGAGTGGGTGATTCATAGGCATGACTCATGAGGACCCACAGTAATATCTATAGAATTTTCTAGAGATTAGTGACACCTTCCTCCCCACTAGAGTGTCAACTGATTATGTTAATCTTACCCTCTTCCCCTTTTCACTTTTGGGAAAGGCAAACAGGTGGTTGAAGGCAGAGCCACAAAATTCCATCACTACCTAGGATGACCTGGCAAGGAAGTTCCTCATTAGATTCTTTCCCTCCGGCAAGACAGCAAAGCTTAGAAGTGAAATACTTAGTTTCAAGTAGAGGCTGAAGGAAAATCTCTACTTGGCTTAGGAGAGATTCACATAGTTGTTAAGAGACTTCCCTCATCATCATCAGCCTAATAAACTGTTAGCCCACACCTTCGTGGAGAGTATAGAACCTCACACTAAAATTATACTAGACTCCGCATTGAGTGGGCAAACAATTGAGAAGATGTATGATGAACTGTAGACTTTGTTGAATAGGATAGCACAAGGAAACCCAGAGTGGTACAGTGACTCTTCTAGAGGGGTAGGTAAAAGAGCAGCGAGGATGATCAAAGTTGATAGTGTCAATGCATTAGTAGCTTAGTTGGCCTCATTCCAACATCAGATAATGACCTAGTTCAACAAGATAAATTTAGGGTAGCCGCAAGCATATGTTAATATAGTTCAACCAGCTCCTAGATGGTGTGAGATATATGGCAACAACGGACATGGTGCAGACTCATGCGGGGCTAACCAGGAGTTAGTCAACTTTATAGGTAACGTTCAGAGAGGTAACCAGAATTTTGGGAACACCTACAATAGGAAATGGCTAAACCACCCTAGCCTTTCTTGGGGTGGAAATCACGGGCAGAGTTAGGGTTATCCGCAACCACAATAGCAGCAGTACCAGTTGTAGGGCCGATTGTCCAATCAAGCAACATTGAGGAGATGTTGCAGAAAATAATGGCCAACCTGACTCAGATGGTTGCTTATCAGGAAAAGATGGCCTCAGACTTAAAGAGTCAGCAGTTGGCCACTATAAATTTGGAAAATCAAATAGGTCAGTTGGAAGCTGCATAACAAAGTAGACCGCCAGGGGGTTTACCTAGTGATAAAGACACAAACTCGAGATAGGTCATGGACGTAAGTCTAAGAAGTGGCAAGTAGTTGGCTAATGCACCAACGATAGAGGAAAAATAAATGCAGCTAGAGTTAGTTAGACTGGGTCCCTTAGTTGTGAAAGGAGATAATCAAAATGCTGCAACACATAATTCAGAATATTCATTGCAGCCATTACAGAGACCACCACTACCATTTCCACAAAGGCTCAAGAAGAGCAAGAAGGACACTTGCTTTTAGAAGTTATTTGATATCTTCAAAGAACTTCACAGAAACCTAGCTTTAATTGATGTTTTGAAGGGAATGCCTAAGTACTTGAAGGATATGATGGCCAACAAAGTGAGGCTAGGGGATTTCTAGACTATGGCACTCACTGAGGAGTGCAGTGTTAGGGTGACGAGCAAAATGTCCTAAAATCTCAATGACCTAAGGAGTTTCACCCTCCCTGTACAAATAGGTGAAACAGGTATAATGAGGGTCTTGTTTGATTTAAGGGCGACAGTGAATTTTCCCTATCTCTATTCAATATATTTGGTTTGGGAAAACAAAGGCCCACAAGAATGATGTTGCAGCTAGCAGACAAGTCGATCGGCCCCATAGGAGATTATTTAGGATCTTCTCATCAAAGTAGGTAAATTTATCATACCTGCTGATTTCGTAATTTTAGATCTTAAGGTTGATGATAAGGTACCACTCATCCTGGGATGGCCATTCCTGCCTATTGATGGAGCTATTACTGATGTCAGAGTTGGTACCCTCAAAATGAGAGTGAATAGTGAGGAGGAAATGTTTCGGGTGTAGCAGGAAATCCAACCCCAACACACTGTAGAGATCTCTACAAGATCAGTGTTGTGACATATACCAAGTGTGGGGCAGTGGATTTCATGGGTCCACTTCTACAGGACATCTTAACAATTGAGCCCAAGTCTGCTGCAGGTAATACTGGGAAGAATGTGATTATGAAGGAGGTTATGGAGGTAAAGAGGGATAGTGTGGAGGATTTTCCCTCTAAAAATCAAGAAAAAGAGAAGATGGTTCCCGAAGGGGAAAAGTTGTTTAAGAACATCCTGAAAAGGTAATTCACATCGTGTCGTGACTTAAAATCAGGTGTTGCTTGGGAGGCAACCCAAGAGTACCACGGGTACAATTTCTTTTAATTTTGTTTTTAATTTTGTTTATTTTCACTTTGTGGTTTTTTTGGTTATTAAGCACAGATTTTGGGAAAGTCTGAGTACCCATGAAAGTGAAACCTAAGAAGCATGACAAAAAGATGAGTGTGGGGTAGGTGACCCATGTGATTGAAAATGGATAAAACATGCCGCTAGCTAGGCCTAGAGGCTTCAGGAAGTATCTCTCACCTTTGTTTTAAATTCAACTCATGATTTGGCGACATAGCATATTTTAAGTGTGGGGTGAGGGGTAACTTCAAATTTTTTGATGTTGATTTTGGGTGAATTTGGTTCTTGGTATAATATTTTTTGATAAAAAAGTTTGAGTTGAGCATATTTCACCCACCCTTAGATTTTTCTTTTCGGTTCTTTTTCAAAGGGGGGAACTTTGAACCGAGAATAAAATGTTTTCTTTGTCTGTACATAGTGTCTTAGTCTTAGTTGAGGAATTTTCCCGACGATGGATGTATGAAGATCGTCTTGAAGGAAAATTAGTCAGTAGGTTTTGTTTTTGAACCTTTAGTTTATTGACTGCTTGATGCTCTTGTTGAGTGTTGTACATGTTGTAAGATAAAGTGATATTATTTGTAAAGCATTTTTAGCATTTGTGTGACTTTGCTTGAGACACCTAGGCTCGTGAATGTGACTCTGTAGGCTTATTGCTTAATTTTGAATTCATGTGATTACCTGGGTTGAGTGTTTATATGGGCCAGTTTTGATTTGAACATGTGCAGTGAGTGTAAGGTTTTATGTATTCCATTCTATTGTGAAGTGTTTAGAACTTGCATGGTGTGTTTGCAAAACGAAATCAGGGATGTCGATTGTATGATATGATTTAGGCATTTCTTTATATGAGCCTATTTTTTTATCTCTTTCTTTACCTAACTTTGATGTATAATCCTAGTTAGCCCCATTGAACCTTTAGCCTATTCTTTGATTAACCAATTTAAAAGCTTAATCTTTTCTTTCAATAGCCTTGAATTTGATTCTAAACTCCTATGCACTTAAGTGAAAATGCAAAAGAGTTAAAGGAGTGAGAATCTTGAAAAAGAAGGGAAATAGTGGTTGTGGAAGTGAAGAAATGATAAGAGATGCACTTTTTTAAAATACATAAGTGTTGGTCGAGAGTAAAAGATCACATGAATAAAAACATTTCTAATATGTGATTACTCTTTACTAATACAATAAGTATTCTTAATTAAATGGGAAAAAAAAAGGAAATTGAGAGTTAAAAGAACAAGAGATGAAGTAGAAGAAAAGAGAATATGCATAATGAGAAAAAGTGATGTATTAAAAGCTCTTAGGGAAGATAGTCACTATTACTGGCCAGAATACTACCTACCCGTCCCTTTGCTTACATTTCCACCCGATAAGTCCTACTTGATCTTACCTTAAAACATTCCTAAATTAGTAAAGTAATACACTAAAGACAAGATTATAGGTCAGTACATGTTGCATGTGAATACTTTGTGAGAGTGAGCTAAATTCTTATTCATATACCCATACTTGACATAATTTGAAAATTTGTGAGTGAAAATGGGTATATCTCTTGTATGAGGGCACATGTTTGAGGAAAGTTAGATTCATGTTGGACTTCTTGATTGGTTAAATTGCATGAATTTTCTAAGGTTAGAGTCGATTCTTGAGGCTAGGAGGTCTTAACTTGGTTGTATGTTATTTTAGTTGGTTATATATATAGCATGCTTTATTTTAAACTTTCCATCTAGAGCGATCATGGTAGCCTTAACTAGAGTTGTTTTGAGTTAATTGGTATTATGGAGTCCTCCGTATGCATGAGATGTAATGGAGTTGTTTGAGGATGAACAAGGCTTTTAGTGTGGGGTAGTGATCTTGGGCATATTTACAAGCCCAAGTGCTATTTTATATCACGACCCGTACACTTGCGGGCTCATCATGGAGCNAGCCCAAGTGCTATTTTATATCTAGTCATATGTCATGTTTGTCAAATTAATTAATTATATTCTCATGTATTTTATGTATATTTGTGTGCATGGACTAACAATATGATTAGCATGTGTTTGTAGGAAAAGATGCTAAGGATGGACTTAATATGATGGTTCACAAGCTAGAAGGAAGTTTTGAATGAATTTCAATAGAAGCGTGAACATGCCAAGAAAACAAGGTTGCCGCTCCAACCAGAGTGTCAAGACGGCAGGGCTGCGCGACCAGCAGTGTGCCACGGAAAGGGATGTGCGTGTTGGGGCCGTGTATAGACAAGGAGTGCGTGCGCGATAGGACTAGTCGAGGCAGTGCCTGCATGACCGGTAGCGTGTCACGCTAGAGGGGCTGAGTGACCAGCGCCATTCCATGCTAGGCCACGCGCACCAGCCCTCGCATAAGACATGCCAACGCCCAGATTTCCAATAAGGCTGCACGACAAGGCCATGTCACACTGGCTGTGTGGCGCGATTAGCAGTGTGACACAGAGCAGTTTCACCAGCGCCAAAAATTTGCAATATTTTATTAAGTATAAATATTAAACACTTAGGATTTTTATTTGATTATTATGTATTATTTTTGGAAAAAGAACGAGGAGCAAAGGGAGAATGGAAGAAACTCCAATAGGGTTCTTTTTCTTTAATTCTTCTTTATCATCTCTTGTAAGTACTTGAATTCAAATATTGTTTTTAACTCTTGTATGAACATGAGTGGCGAAAACCCTTCTTCTAGGGTTGAGGCTACATGACATGAATATAATTGCTTAATTTCATCGTTGGTTCAAGTTTTCATTTGTGTTTGTCTTGCATTCTTGATTTTATTCATTTTAATGCTTGATCGCAATTGAAATGCGCTCATTAAGCTTAGGCAAAAAATCGAAAGAGCAAACCTAGGTTAGAACTAAGAATGCAGGAAGCAAGTTCAAAGTCTTCAAGACTTGATTCGCGGTTAGGATAGAAATATACCTAATTGGCCTTGCTTAGTTATAAAATGGGAAGATAGCTATGCACCCACTTGGAATTGTCACATCACCGCTCATAGAAGTAGTTGTCAACCTAGTTGGGTTAAATGGTTAGAAGTTCAAAAGTCTGAAACCAAGGGCAATAACCCTGTAGATGACTCCACATAGATTATTGTTTATGAACTAGATTGTCACATCCCCGCTCAATGATGTAGCTGTGAGGCTAGTTCGTATGTGTTTAGAGGCTTGAAAGAGCATGAACATGGAAATTAGCTTTGTGAGGCAACAAATGAAATTGTGGATATAGCATTACATGATTGTTAGACCTTGACCCTAGATGCTTCTTATCATTGTTTTCTAAATTACTTGTGATCACCACTAGATTTAGAAACTAAATTCCAAATCTTGAAACTTTAACACTTGTGAAATTTGATTTAACACTTGAATTTGTAAATTCGGTGAAAAAGTCCATTCCCTGTGGGTTCGACATCCAACTCTTCAAAGTCACTTTATTACTTGTACGACCGCGTCCACTTGCATGCACCGGAGTGAGAACATTAGGGTTCATGAATTAGTTCTTGGATGCTAGGGATAGTGGCAAGGAATGGGATAGTAATTTACAACTAACAACCATAGGAAGAATCATGCTAGTTTAATTATGTCTTAAAAACTCAACTTGAAATCAACCAAGTGTCATTGCCCTGTGTTTCACCATCATCGAAATACAATGAAGCTTACAATTATTTATGGTTAATTTTATATTTTAAGTTTTAGTAGTTTGATTTATGAACCAATATTCAATTTAACTATTTTGTATATTAATTAAATTAAAGTGACAACCTTATAATGATTAAATTGACAAGTCCCTTGGGTACGATAATCGGCGCTTCCAGTCCTATATTACTTGACGACCACGCGCGCTTGCATGCGCTTGGGAGACATCAAGTTTTTGGCGTCGTTGCCGAGGACTTGAATATTGTCTGATATTTTATAGGTTAGTATTTTATTCCGCTATTCTATTTATATTGTATAGATTTTTATTTTTCTTTTTTTAGTATTTGACCACTCTTCTTAGCATTACATCTTCTAATGTAAATGGGTCGAATGATGTGTATTCATATTTTAGTGATCCTTGTCTGAATTGTAGAGGACCCCACATGTGGCAACACTGTCATACTTGTTGTGTATGTGGTAGTCTAGATGACCTCTGAAATTGTTGCCCAAATTTTTATTCCCCTTCTCCAAGCCCCTATTATGATCTTCCTATTATTTTTTATGCTTACAGGAATAATGAAGAGGAAGAACATCATGCTCAGATGAGCGATATGGGAAAAATGATCCTGGAGTATATGGAAGTAATGAGGGAGCAACTTATTGAATAGGGAGGAGCCTTAAAAAGGTTGAGTGCCAAGCTCACAGAGATGATGGCTGATACTACAACTTGTAATGATTTGCAAGTCATGGTCTTATCCAATACTCAAGAGGATCCTCAAGGGGGAAGAAAATAAGCTCAAACAAAAGATTAGCTAATTTGGCTTAAGCATCCATGACTTGTAGGGTCTTTTGAATGAAAAATTTGAGACGTCTGCGGTCCAACTACAACGTGTGGTGGATAAAACAAGAAGATTCTTTGTTGGTGGATGCCGATGTTAAGGAGGTGGATAAAAGTGTTGATTTCAAGCATAATATAATCTTGGAGTTAAGGAGTATTGGTCCTCATTCTAAGCATTTTTCGACATTGTGTTTGGGTGGGAACCTAGAAATAGATCCATCCAAATCTATGGAGAAATGTGTATATGAGGAACAAAAACCCTATATTTTAAAATTTATTATGCCAAAGACACATTACGACATACCTCACTTAAGGGCTAAGAAGTATAAGATGCAACATCTATTACTTGGTCCCTTCATGTTTAGACTACCGTCCTGTGAGCATAACAGAAAATTGAAAAAGAAATCAGGATTGAAATTCATAAGCTCAAAGTGGAAGGAAAAGTGGTGAAACTTGATAACGTCGTGCCACGAATATAACTAAGGTGCTTGTTGGGAGGCAACCTAATTTGTAATAGTGTAGTTTTTATTATTTTCTATAGTGTCACTTTTGTTTTTTTTTTTTGTTTTGTGTGCAGAGAAGGGGAAGTGTGAATACCCAAAAATAAATCTAAGGAGCACGTCTTGAGCTAATTTTTAGGGTTGTGCGACCCATAAATCCAAGAGACATACTACTAGCAAGGCCTTAGAGGGCCTTAGGGAGTATTTCTCACCCTTGTATGATTTGTACTCTTTAGATGCTCTGAGGACAGAGTATGATTTTAAGTGTGGGGGTAAGGGGATATCTCCCAATATTTTGAGGTTAAGCGTGAGCATGTGATGTGCTGTGAGTTTACAACTGTTTTGATGCTTAAAACTGGGAAAATAACATGGACTAGGTGTGTTTATATGGATATGAGGTACTTTTACTTTGTTTTTAGGAAAAATAGTGTTGGAGCTGAATTGTGCAAAAGATTGAGAAAAATGCAGAAAAGTAGCTTAGAACGAATCTTAGTACGAGCCGTACTATCCTGCTACGAGTCGTACTGAGAATCGTGGAAAGGTCTAGGAGAAAATTGTGAAGCAAAGGCAAGTTATAGTTGATGGTATGTGTAGTACCATCTTGGTATGGTTGTACCATGGAATTCATGGAAAGTTCTAGGAGAAACTGCACAACCCAAGTATCCTAGTACGGGTGACAATCACGAATTGTAAGACCTACCTAAGACCCTTACCAAGAAACTGTGGAAAAGACCAGAAAAATAGAAGACTGGCAGAACTCAAGGTTCGAGAAGGAGTCAAGGATCGCAGAATTGAGGTACGAGTCGTACTATGCCATCCATGGAAGTCAACAGAATAATCCAGTAACTCCAAGATCTAGCCACGGGAATATTGTATGACTTGTAGGTTCTTAGTATGAGTCATACCGGAAGTCAACACTTAGCTAGAGTTAGCAGAAGCCAGCCAACGTACGAGTCTAGCTACGACCCTTACAATCCTATTATGGGTCGTAGGTGAAGGAGGTGATAGTTTTTGGTAGTTTCCATATTTACTTAGAAGAAGGTTCCAATTAATTTTATAAATACTTTTTGAGTTATTTTTAATAGGAAGAAGCGAAGAGACTCAACTAGAGACATACTTGGAGGTGTGACTAGAGAGAATTGAGTTTGTCTTATGTTGTTAACAATTAATTCAAGTCTTGGATACTTTCTTTGGGGTTTCTTCATTGTTCTTGAGTTTTTCTTCATCAATTCTTGCAATATTCAAAGCAGATTTTCTTTCAATCATCATTGTAAGTATTTAATTATGTGCTTGTCAATGAATGCTAATAACAATCTTACAATCATGAGAGACTAAATCTCCACAACTGGGTTGTGAAAACCATGGTGGATTAACGAGCTAGGATTACACAAAGTGATTTGAAACCAATGCTAAAAACTTGTATTGTATTTTTTTCATCTTTAATGCTTCTTAATGAACTGCAACGTTAAGATTTGACCGAATTTTGTACTTGCTTGAACCTAGAGAAATAGAGTTTAGGAAAAGAGAACTACAACAAAGCCTTGATCTTTACGGGTCATTCAATGACTTGAATTATGGACGCAAGATAGTTAAGTTGGAACAAATTGAGAACAATTTAATTGAAATCGCTTGTGAGACCTAATCTGATGATTGAGTATAGTCATCCAATAGGGACGAACCAGTTGAATGAACCCTAGTTATCAGTTCTACAAGTAAGCATTGGGATAGATCATGAGTGTAAACCTGAAGTAATTATGAACCCATGAGGAACACTTACCCTGGTTAATTGCAAATTTTGATAAACAACAACCGATTTGCAATCTTGCTTTATATTTGTTTTTATAAACCCCCCTTTTTGGAGATAACGTACCTAACTTAAACACTTGCGTTAGTCTATATCTTACCATATTCTCTGTGGGTTCGACCCAACCTTTGTTGGGTTCTTTATTGACAATATTCGCTTCATGCTTTATCAGGAGCGTGAGTTTGAGTGTTATCAAAAAATGGCGTCATTGCCGAGGAATATGGCCTAATATTAGATTAATTACTTATGTTTAACTTTTAGTTGTTATTTACTCATTTACGTTTTCCTTTTCTTCCCTGATTCATTCAGGTTACAGTAAGGAAGCCTCACCACAAGAACCACCTGTGTGAACACCTAGATTGAAGACAAGAGGCTGCTAGTGTCCATGGGAGAGATGATGAATATTGATATACTAGCAACCGTCTTGATGAATTATGAGGGAGATGGAGTACTGGGGTACACAGAATTGGTAAATGCTCTAGAGGGAATGGGGTCATATAACTTCGGACCAAAAAAATTAGACCTTGACCTAAAGAACCGTGTAACTCCCCCAGCAAAAACATCAGTGGAGGTACCACTAGTTCTGGAAATTAAGGCATTACCTCCCCACCTAAAATATGCATTCTTGGGAGAAAACAATACCTTGCCGGTAATTATTGCAACTGATTTGACAGACTGGCAAGTAGAAGCTTTGGTTGTAGTATTGAAAAAGCACAAAAAGGCAATCAGATGGACCATTGCTGACATCATCGGGATCCCTCTAGAAATATGCACCCATAAAATCCATCTTGAGCCAAATTATGTACCAAGCATAGAACATCATCGATGACTAAACCCACCAATGCAAGAAGTAGTGAAGAAGGAGATTATCAAGTGGCTAGACGTTGGTGTAGTTTACCCCATTGCGGATAGCAAGTGGGTAAGTCCGGTACAATGTGTGCCAAAGAAAAGTGGGATAACATTGGTACCTAATGAAAAAAATGAGTTGATCCCAACAAGACCACTTACAGGTTGGCGTGTGTGCTTGGATTATCGAAAACTCAACCACTGGACCAAGAAGGACCATTTTCCAATGCCATTCATGGATCAAATGCTTGACAGGTTGGCAGGTAAGGACTGGTAGTATTTTCTTAATGGTTATTTAGGGTACAGTAAGATCTCTATAGTCCTAGAAGACCTATAGAAGACCACATTCACTTGCACCGTATGGAACATTTGCTTTTAGGAGAATGCCCTTTGGGTTGTGTAATGTACCAGCCACATTCTATATGATGTCAATCTTCTCAGATATTGTAGAAGACACTATCGAGGTATTTATGGATGACTTCTCAGTTTTTGGTGAGTTATTTGAATCCTGCCTCAAGCATTTGAGCAAAGTGCTGAACACATATGAAGAAACTAATCTGGTCTTAAATTAGGACAAATGTCACTTCATGGTCAAAAAAGGGATAGTATTGGGTCACAAAATCTTTGGAAAGGGGATAGAGATGGACAAGGAGAAAATTTTAAGTAATAGCTGGGTTGCCACCACCTATTTCCATAAAAGGGGTAAGAAACTTTTTAGGGCATGCAGGATTCTTTAAATGGTTCATCAAGGACTTTTCAAAGATTGCACAATTGCTGTGCAAACTGCTCGAGAAGGGGGTGAGGTTTATATTTGATGAGGCATGTCTGAAGGCCTCTGAATGCATGAAAGGGAAACTCATCACCGCTCCTATTATTATAGCTCTAGATTGGTCTCTCCTATTTGAGGTAATGTGTGATGCTAGTAGGGTGGCTGTTGGTTCTGTCCTAGGCCAATGGAGAGTGAAGATTTTTCACCCCATCTATTATGCCAGTAAAACACTTGATACAGCTCAAAAGAACTACATAGTCACTGAACAGGAGCAACTAGCAAGGGTTTTTGCATTTGAAAAATTTTGGGCTTATTTGCTTGGAACTAAGGTAATTGTCCATACAGACCATGCTTTGTTGAGGTATCTGCCATCTAAAAAGGATGTTAAACCCAGGTTGATCAGGTGGGTGTTGTTTCTCTAAGAATTTGAATTTGAGGTAAAAGACTGGAAAGCAATAGGAAGTCAGGTGGTCGATCACTTGTCCAGAGTATAATCTAAGGCTAGAGAAAAAAATGAGATTGATATCGATGATGCTTTTCCAGATGAACAGGTATTGACTGCATCTCAAGACTTGATCCCTTGGTTCACTGACTATGCAAATTATTTTGTGAGAGACATGATTCCAGCAGATATGACACCCCAGAAAAGGAAGAAGTTCTTGTTTGATGCTCAAAGATACTACTTGGATGAACCATATCTATTCCGCATTTATGCAGATGGGTTGATTTGGAGGTGTGTGCCAGAGGTAGAGATGTTAAGCATTCTGGAGGCTTGCCACTCGTCCCCAATTGGAGTTTATCATAGTGGTATTCGAACTGCACAAAATTTTTTACAGTGCGGGTATTATTGGCCCTATATCCACTGAGATGCTTACAATTCTGCCATGTCATGTGATCAGTGCCAAAGGCAAGGTAGCATTACTCGTAAGCATGAGCTACGATTGACCCCTATTCTGGAAGTAGAGTTATTCGATGTATGGGGTATTTACTTCATAGGCCCATTTGTTAGCTCATATGGGATGAAATACATCTTGGTAGTTGTGGACTATGTCTCCAAATGGGTGGAGTGTAACGAACCAAACATAGTCCCGGATTGAGATACGGGACAAAGAACCCCGAGAGGCTCCAAGTCGACCCATGGCAGGAACATGACATCTAAACTCAACTTAATAATGTGGAGGTCTAACATATATAAAATAGCGGAAGTCTGAAAATCTGATAACTCAAATATCTGAATACATAACATCGATATGAAACTGAAAACATAGTATGTCTAATAAGCCTCTACATACTGATGAGTTGACGGGACAAGACCTCAACTAACTCAGTAAAACTAAAACTGAAAATATAGAATAAAACTGATAGAAAGGTTCTTGAAGCATGAGGACTCACCAACTTTGGCTGGGAGATGCTACTCTGAGGATCTGGCTAACTGAGGGATTGAACTTGAATATCTGAGTCTGTATCATGAAACAATACAACATAAAGTATGTAGTCAGTACGTGGAATGTACCAAGTATGCAAGGTAAGTAAAACCGAGTAAGTAAAATTAGAAATTAGGCATATCATAAAACATTTCATCATAAGATTCTGAGAGTAGGGCTTGCATGCTATTATCTGAAAACATGATTTAAACATAACTGAATATCATGATCCAAAGCTAAAATTGATTATTCATAACGAGTCGTTACTTGGCCCATTACCCCTGCCGACCTGGAGTCCAATTTTTAGTAAGGATGGTATTGGTTTGGAACTATAAATATAATATTTAGGTTTATTTTTTGAGTACAGTTTATTTTACTACTTTTTATGTGGATTTTAGTGTTGTTAACGATCTTTCTTTGTTCAAGAAACAAAGTTTGTCATTTTTTTCTTGATTTTGGGAATCAAACGACATTAAAGTTTTGTTCATCAATTTTGGTGTTTTATTCGATTCACGTGATTTTCTTCTGCAAATATTTGTAAGTTACAATTATGATTTCTTCTATATTTTGTGATTGCAATTATTCAAATATGAGTAGCTAAACCCATAACTAGGGTTGTGGAAACTATGATGAATTAACACACATAGGTAAAACACTTAGTGATTCTTGAACGAGGTTTATGCATCTGTTGGTTTTCCCTTTGTTTTAATTATTTCTTAACAGTTGCATACATTGGAACTTACCTTATTCTTACTTACCGGATCAAGGGGGTAGTGAATGGGAAAAGGGATTAACAATAAATATTTGAGGCTATCAACCCTCATGTAATAGCTTGAACTTGTTCGGGAATAGCTAATCCAATATTAAGGGTAAGGGTAAATTAAGAATACACCCGTATACGGACCAAGTTGCATGTGATAACCATCTAGATAGGGGACCAACCATTAGATGAACTTAACTTACCAATATTGCATGCTAAACACCGGAATAGAT
>JACEIK010014797.1:0-11903 GCA_018107945.1 Datura stramonium | reverse complement strand
CTAGAAGGGATGATTCTACCACTTTTATGAATTCCCAAGATTAGATTGCAATGGATACATTCAAAACATGCTCTAAATCCCCTCTTCAAACTCTCTAGTTTGTATGCATGGAATGAATTAGCTTAGAATAGGTTTTCCCCTCTTAAAACCCTAGAAACCGAGCCTTAAATGACGTAGTATAGGCCTCTAGGACTTAGGAATTATGAAAAGACCCTTACTGAATTCGCAGGAAAACACTGCCAGATGGTCCTAACGGATGACCTGACGGATTGTCACTGGGGGGAACAACTAGTCATGTAGCTCCTTGAGTCCACTGCCTTCCTGGACTCCTTGGCTTGTAATGACTGACCAAATGACTCATTACCTAACTCAATGAGTCGTGGTCAACTTCTATCAAGTACACTGGTCTGACCTATTCTATTTTCCTTCTTCGTTACCCCACAATTGACCTAACGACTCGTGAGGTCTGACCACGAGTCATTGCTAGGCCCGTGGGGAACCTTTTTCCTCGAAACTTCCAAACTCTCCCTTTGCCTCCCCACGAGTCAACTGACGACTTGAGTCGTCCAACGACTCATTCTATGTGTACAACACCAATTTTACATTTTCCCCATTTTGACTCCTAGGTATGATCCTTAGGTTCTCGGGGTATTACAATATCTCTCCCTTTGGAACATTCGTCCTTGAATGTTAGAAACACACAGAAAACTCAGAAACATGCAATCATCATATTCAGATACTGATCATTTAAACCGAAAACTAGCAGAATGATTATCTCCGAAATGAACTACATAGCTTAACAGAATTCAGACATCACATACATCTATCATATCATAAATCAATCTTGTGCACATAAACTGAATATGGTAACTGATTAGATAATTAGGGAAAAAATCGATACCTCAAACTAAAACGGAGTTAGTAGGGAACAGGTGAGAGTATTTAGCCTCATAACCACTTCGGCTTCCCACGTAGCTCCCTCAACATGCTGATTTCTCCATAACACCTTCACCGACGCTATTTCTTTGTTCCTCAACCTCCGAACTTGAAAATCCAAGATTGCATCTAGAATTTCCTCATAACTGAGGCTATCTCCCAAACCAACACTTTCCACCGGGATAACTAAAGATGGATCAACCAAGCTATTTTTCAAGAGCGATACATGAAAGATGGGATGAACTTAAGATAACTCTGATGGCAAGTCCAACTCATACGCTACCTTACCAACTCTTTTCATAACCCTGTAGGGACCAACATAGTGGGGACTGAGTTTTCCTTCCTTTCCGAACCGCATGAATCCCTTCATGGGAGACACCTTCAGAAATACTCAATCATCCACTTTGAACTCCAGCGCTCTCCTTCTTACATCAGCATATTACTTTTTGATGACTCTGTGCGGTTTTTAGCCTGTCCTTTATCAACTGAACTTTCACCATAGCCTCGTGATCTGAATCAGGTCCCATCATAGTTTCCTCACCAACCTCAAACCATCCGACGAGCGATCTACACCTCCTCCCATAAAGAGCCTCGAACGGTGCCATTTGAATACTCGAGTGATAGTTCTTATTGTAAGTGAACTCAATCAAGGGCAAGTGATCATCCGAACTACCTTTAAAGTTCATCACCCATACTCTCAACATGTCCTTAAGATTTTGAATGGTCCTCTTCGCCTGACCATCCTTTTGCGGATGAAATGGTGTGCTAAGTTTAAGTTGAGTCCCAAGCCTTTTTTGGAAAGACCGCCAAAACTGAGAGGTAAACTGAGTACCTCAGTCTAAGGTAATAGACAAGGGCACACCATGCAATTTGACCAACTCCTGAATGTACAGTTTGGCATAATCATCCGCTGAATCTATGGTTTTTACTGGTAGAAATTGTGCAGCCTTTGTCAACCTGTCTACCACCTCCCAAATAAAATAATAATGTCGGCGAGTACAAGGTAGGCCTATAATAAAATCCATATTAATATCTTCCCACTTCCAAGTGGGAATTCTAATATCATAATGTACACTTCCCGGCCTTTGATGCTCGACATTCACTTGTTGACAGTTCGCGCACTTGGCTACGAATTCTACAATATCCTTCTTCTTTTCGTTCCATATATATATATATTTCCCGCAAGTCATGATAAATCTTAGTGGAACCCGTATGGATAGAATACCTGGATCCATGTGCCTCATGTAATATCCGGTCCATCGAATTATCAATATCTGGAACACATAAACGGCCCTAGTACCGCAACACCCCATCTCCCTGTTGGTAGAAGACCTCCACCTTGACTCCAAATTGCTTCTTTCAACTTTACAAAAATTAGATCCTCATCTTGTCTAGCCTTCAAATCAGTCACCAAGGATGATTCTTATCTGTTTTGCACAACAACGCTGCCATCGGTCGAGCCATCCAATCTCACTCCCAACCTCACAAGTCGATGGACATATTTCACCAACTCCTTCTTTCCTTCATCCACGTGGGACACACTCTCCATAGAGAGCCTACTAAGCATCTATGGTACCACTTTAGCCTTACCCGGGTGGTAAAGAACACTCATATCATAGTCCTTAAGTAGCTCCAACCACCTCCTTTTTCGAATATTGAGATCCTTCTACGTAAACACATATTGCAAGCTCTTGTGGTCCATGAATACATCTATGTTGACCCCATACAAGTAATGTCGCCATATCTTCAATGCAAACAACACCGTGGCCAACTCAAGATCATGGGTCGGGTAATTCTTCTCATTAACTTTCATCTGTCTTGTGGCATATTCTATCACTTTCCCATGTTGCATCAACATGCACCCCAATCTAATTCTCTAAGAATCATAATACACCACAAAACCATCGATACCATCAGGTAGGGTCAACACTAGTGCAAAAGTGAGTCGAGTCTTCAACTCTTTGAAACTTTTCTTAAAAGCCTCCAACCATTGGAACTTTACCTTCGTCTGAGTCAACTTGGTCAAAGATGTTGCAATAGATGAGAAGCCCTCAACAAATCTCCGATAGTAACTCACTAAGCCAAAAGAGCTCATAATATCTTATGGGTTCACCAGTCTAGGCCAAGTCTTCACCGCCTCAATTATTTGAGAATCTACCTTTATGCCCTCACTCGATACCACATGGCCCAAGAATGCCATGCAGTCCAGCCAAAAATCACACTTGTAGAACTTTGCATACACTAATGATCCTTGAGGGTCTGAAGCTATATAAACTCGAAACATTTCTAGACCAAATTCAGACGTTGCATGAAAAAATATAGGAAAAGCTAGAAAATTTTTGTCCCAGACAACCCGCACAACGGACCGTTGGTGGAACCAACACACCATTGTAGAGGGTCTTGGATTGAAGCTAGTTTCTTCCAAGGGGAAACAACGATACATAGGACGACCCATTGAAACTAACAATGAGTCGTCCTGTCATTTGTTGAATCCCGAGTTCATAGGATTTTTAGATCTTTCCCTGAGACAAAAAGAGGGAATAACGGCCCGTGGTTACTACCAACAAGCTATTGCTACTACCTATCATCTAGTTCTAGACCCCAGCACTATGGACCACCACTTGATACAATGACCCATTAGTTCTTCTAAAGCATCGTTGTGATGACTCATTATCTCTATGCCAAGTTTTCCTACCTGTTCTAACAAAAGGTGTCAACAGCCTGTTCTTTGATCCAACGGACTATTGTATCCTCCCGTGGGTCTTTCCGATGATGTAAACTTCAGAATCTAGAACCAACGATAGCATTCAACAAGCTGTTGTTTGAACCAATAACCCGTTCTGAGATCCATTTTTCAGGGTCGGGTAGTTTTCAGTTCTTTCTGCCAAGGGTATTTTAGCATTTTCCCAGCTTTTCAAACATGAAACCATGTCATTTTGGGTTCATATAGGAGGGAATTAGAGGGTTATAATGACCCTTTCCATTCATTTCTCTCAACTCTCTCAAGAACAGAACGCAAGAACTTCTTTGAAAGCATAGAGAAGGAATAAGGGTTTGATAATCTTCTCACTTCTTCTTAGGGATTTTCACCAGGGTTTTTTCTACATGTATGTGGGAATTCAGCAAGGAGATTGTTCTCCCCTTTCTTCCCCCAAAACTCTCTCTCTCTCTGTCCACTTTTAGTCCTAGACCTGAGTGTTCGAATTGAAGTTATTGTCATCGTTCTTTGAATAATTCATGTGGAATCCTATCCTATGTTAGTTGTAGCTATTTTCCACAATTTTGTAACTAAAATGATGTTTGTTCCAGTGAATTAGAAATTTATCCCTAGCTCTTGAAAAGTCAGAAACTAGAATCTTATTTAAGCATTGAATTCTTGAGAATTGCTTGCATCTTTCAAAGTTAGGGGATCCTATAATAATTGTATGTGTTAGAAACTCAGTTACATGTATGTTATTCAGATTCAGTCAGAAAGTCCACATACTCTGTATTACTTAGAATTGTCAGTTTAGTTTCAGTCAAAATGCTAGAATATCCTGTGTTTGTTAGAAATGTCAGCTGATTGGTTTGACTATAGAATTTCTTAAGGTGTCAGTGGTGCCTCTCAGTTATCAGTATACGACTCTGATTATAGTTTATTGGTCTTAGGCGGTCATGAAATTTCATTTATCTACATTTATAGCTCTGACCAGCCCCAAAACCCTAATTCACTTTAAAGTTTGTTGATAGACGGTTAAGATGCTTCCATATAAGCAACTCTGAAAAGTCTAGAACCTAGTTTTAGAATCTGGTCTGATAAAACTCTCAGGGTAGTTTCTGTTATATGTCCCTGACTAGTCTTGGACCCCAGTTTCGAGCTATCAGCCTAGCAATTTAGTATAGGTTTCCAATGGGAGCAGGACTTAGCATCGAGCAGATCGGGGTTCCAGTGCACTCAGGTTCCCAGAACTATGTTGCCAACGTAGGATATAGTTACAGATTTTTGGCCTAATTTTCCCTAGACTTTTGTGATCACCCAATTCATTCCTTTATACCCTAGAAAGGTATATTTGGTCCTACCGGTGGGGTGTATATATCGGACTCCACGTCTAGCTCACGTGGTTATATGTCGGTTATAGACTCTCTCACTATCTAGTTTAGTCCAATTTAAGAATAAGCAGCTCAGTTCAATTTCAGCTCTAGCGGCTCAACAAAGTTTAGTACAGTATCTCAGACTTAGGGCATGTCTTTGACTACCAGACAGGATCATCTTGACCGTCTTAGTTTACTTCATATTGTTCACTTCAGTTTATCAGTTGCTCATTGCATGTATTTTCAGTTCGGTCATCTATATATTTATCATTTTGCTTCTCTCACTTACTTAGTACATTCAAAGTATTGATGCATACTTTTATGTTGTATCATTTCATGATACAACCGCAGGTTCTCAGATCCTGCGTCGTTAGCCTATTTGTTCGGATATCTCTATCAGCAGCAATAGTGTGAGTCCTCATATTCCAAGGGAGTTATTTCATTCATTTCATATTTCTTTATCATTTCTAGTTATACTGAGAGTTAGTTGAGGGCTTGTCCCAGCAACTCCTCAGTTAGATGGCTTTCAGACACAAACTTGATTTCAAATTCTCAGATATTTTAAATCTCTATGTTCAATTTTTAATTTTCATAAATGCTATTATATATCATTTCAAAGCTTCTGTTGTGCATGTTTTACTAAGAATGCCAATGTATGATAGACCAAGGGTTGACTTGGGGTTACTTGTGGCTCCAAATACCATGTTCCATCCAGGGTGTAGACTCGGGGGGTGACAAATTTGGTATCATAGCACTAGGTTTAGAGTATCCTGGAAAACTGAAAGCCGCATCGAGTAGAGTCCTTTTCACGGGTGTGAAGTGTGTCACACTTATGAAGAGGAGGCTGCAAGATGTTATTAGGAAAACTCTCTTTTGTTCATATTCCTTATTCTGCGTTATAGTTCAATTCCATAAATGCCCTTTTAACTCGTGCTCTATTTCATTTCAATGAATAATGTCTCCCAGATGCGGTAATGGAAGAAGGGCCGGTAGAGCCAACAGACCTTCCCCACTAGCCTTTGCAGGTCCTCAAGATGATTCCATATCAACCGCTGAATAAGGGGTAGCCATCCAATTGCTGTACAAAACAATCACCAACCAGGTGAAGCAGCAGGTGGTGCCGATGAACAACAATGGGTCTTCAATAGCTGTGAGGGTGCGGGATTTCACCCGAATGAACCCTCCATCATTTCAGGGATCCATAGTAGGGGAGGACTCCCAAGAGTTAATGGATGAAATTAGGAAGATTACCCGTATTATGGGTGTCGGCTCCTCCGAGAGTGCTGGCCTGGCTACCTACCAGCTTTAAGGGGTAGGCCAGGTTTTGTGTGAGCAGTGGAAGGAGAGGCCACCAACAGAAGTAGGACCAGTGGAGTGGGAGAAGTTCAACACAGCCTTTCTGGATAGATTTTTCCCTCGAGAGCTCAGGGAGGACAAGATAGCGGAGTTTATAAACTTGAAGCAAGGAAATAGAATAGTGGAGGAGTGTGCTTTGGAGTTTACCAGGATATGAAATTATGCTCCAGAGATGGTAGCCAAGCCAAGGGCTCCCATGTTCAAATTCATGAATGGAGTGTTGAACCTGGTTCTTAAGGAGTACAGAACAACAATGCTGATTAGAGAGATGGATCTCTCCAGTCTGATTGTCTATGCCCACCAGATTGAGGCCAAAAAGCCGAAGGATATGGAGCGAAAGAAAAAATGGGCTAGGACTAGCTAGTCAGATTACGGCCATCACAGGTCTGGCGGTGGTAGCCGCCCATAGCAGTAGCAGCAGCAACAGAGGGCCCTAGCACCCACTTCAGCCAGCACCCCTACCTCTCGGTCCCATTAGGACCGGAGGGGTGTAGCATCTGGCTCTCAGTCTCAGACTCACAGTATTGGGAATAGGTATCCAGCTTGCCTCAAGTGTTGCAAGAATCACCCAGGGGAGTTCCTTAAGGGAAAAAGAGGGCTATTTTGGGTGTGAACAGCTTTGACATAGGCTTAGGGAGTTCCCGTCAGTAGGGCTAGGGAAATCACAATCCACCACATCATTAGGTCCAATAGGCTGACCAACTCAGCAGGCCAACACATTAGGTACAGATGGCAGTCAGCACCTGAATCGTTTCTATGCTCTATCTTCCTGTCAGGATCAGGAAAACTCCCCTGACGTAGTTACTAGTATGTTACGTCTCTTCCATCTAGACTTGTTTTCCCTCTTATATCCAAGAGCCACACTTTCATTCATGAATCCTTATATAGCAGGAGGTCCTCTCAGAACCATTCTCAGTCTCCACCCAGTTGGCGAGTCAGTTAGAGCCAGCCAGGTGTATAGAAATTTACCAGTCTCAGTCCTAAATAAAGTTATTCTAGCTGATCTTATAGAGTTAGACATGGTCGACATTGACCTTATTATCAACATGGATTGGCTACACTCCTGCTATGCCTCAGTTGATTGCAAAACTAGAGTTGTCTAGTTCCAATTTCAAAATGAGCCAGTGTTAGAATGGACGGGCAACAGTTCAGCGCCTAAGGGTAGGTATATTTCCTACTTTAAGGCCTAGAAACTCATTTCCAAGGAATGTAATTATCATCTTGTTCGGGGCAAGGATTCCAACTCTGAGACCCCAACCATTCGGTCAGTTCTTGTGGTTAGTGAATTCCCAGATGTTTTTCCTAAGGATCTTCCTAGAGTTCCCCCTGAACGGGAAATAGACTTCGGAATAGATCTCCTCCCAGATACTCAGCCCATCTCCATCCCTCCTTACAGAATGGCTACAGTTGAGCTTAGGGAGTTGAAGGAGTAGTTAAAACATCTTATTGACAAAGGTTTTATTAGACCCAACATCTCTCCCTATGGTGCTCTAGTGCTTTCGTGCGTAAGAAAGACGGTACTCTTAGAATGTGCATAGATTACCATCAACTGAACAAAATTATAGTCAAGAATAAGTATACCCTACCTAGAATTGACGATCTGTTAGACCAACTTCAGGGAGCCAGTTGTTTCTCCAAAATCGATCTCAGGTCAGGGTACCATCAGCTAAGAGTGATAAAGTGTGACACACCGAAAATATCTTTCAGAACTCGGTATAGTTACTACAATTTGTGGTGATGTCCTTTGGACTCACAAATGCCCCAAAACCTTCATGGATTTAATGAATAGAGTCTTCAAGTAGTATCTTGATATGTTCGTCATTGTATTTATCGATGACATTCTTGTATACTCCAAAAATGAGGAAGAGCATGCCAATCACCTAAGATTAGCATTAAAAACACTCAAGGACCGCCAAGTTCAGCAAGTGCGAATTTTGGTAAAAGTCCGTGACTTTCTTAGGTCATGTTGTCTTAGGAAGGAATACAAGTAGAGCCTCACAAGATAGAATCAGTGAAGGATTGGCCCAGACTTACCTCTCCTACGGAAATCATGAGTTTCCTGGGCTTAGCGGGTTAATACCGACGATTTCTGGAAGGCTTCACCTGTATAGCATCTCCTCTGACTAAGTAAACCCAAAAAAGGTAAAATTTCAGTGGTCAGATGAGTGTGTGAAGAGTTTCTAGGAGGTAAAAACTCAACTCACCATCGCTTCAGTTTTAACCTTTCCGGAAGGAACAAATGGGTTAGTTGTTTATTGTGATGCGTTTAGAGTTGGACTTAGTTGCGTTTTGATTTAGCGGGGAAAAGTGATAGCCTACGCCTCCAGACAGCTCAAAGTTCATGAGAAGAATTACCCAACTCATGAGTAGGAGTTGGCAGCGGTGGTGTTCGCGTTGAAAATATGGATACATTACCTATATGGGGCTCACGTGGATGTGTTCATGGATCATAAGAGTCTTCAGTATGTGTTCAGTCAGAAGGACCTAAATCTTCATCAGAGAAGGTGGTTGGAACTACTGAAAGACTACGACATGAGTGTGCTATATCACTCAAGAATAGCCAATGTGGTGGTTGATTCCCTAAGTAGAGTGTTTATGGGTAGAGTAGCTCATGTAGAATAAGGCAAAAAGGAGGTGGTGAAGGATATTCACAGGCTAGCCCCGTTGAGGGTGCAACTGGTGGATTCAGCCGAAGGTGGGGTGGTAATGCATAATGGGTTGGATTCATCCTTGGTAGTTGAAGTTAAGTCTAGAAAAGATGAAGATCCAATCCTACTTAAACTTAAAGAAGCAGTTCTTAGAAAGAAAGTTGAGGCTTTCTTCAAAGGGGGAGATGGTGTGCTACATTACCAGGGAAGGTTGTGTGTATCGGATGTTGGTGAGTTGAGACAGCAGATACTGGCTGAGGCACACAGCTTGACATAATCCATTCACCCCGATGCTATAAAAATGTATCGCGATCTACGGGATATTTACTGGTGGAACAGCAGAAAAAGAGACATTTATGAATTTGTAGCCAAGTGCTCGAACTGCCAGCAAGTTAAGGTGGAGCACCAGAGACTAGGAGGTATGACTCAGGATATCAGTATACCAACATGGAAGTGGGAAGAAGTAAACATGGACTTCATTACGGTTCTACCTCAGACTCATTGGCAACATGATTCAATTTGGGTGATATAAGACCGGATGACTAAGTCAGCACGTTCCTCCCAATCAAAACCACAAATTCAGCTAAGGACTATGGTAGGATTTATATTCGGGAACTGATTAGATTTCATGGGGTGCCATTATCCATTATCTTAGACAGAGGTACCCAATTCACCTCTCACTTCTGGAAGTCATTTCAAAAAGGACTAGGTACCCAGGATAAGCTCAGCACAACCTTTCAGCCGCAGAACGATGGACAAGCTGAGTGGACCATTCAGACCCTAGAAGATATGTTGAGGACTTGCGTGATATATTTCAAGGGCAGTTGGGATGACCACTTGCCTCTCATCTAGTTTGCATACAACAACTACTACTACTCTAGTATTCAAATGGCCACATATGAGGCATTATATGGTAGGAGGTGCAGATCTCCAATAGGGTGGTTTGAGGTTTGTGAAGCTACTCTAACAGGGCAAGAAATAGTTCACGAGGCAATGCAGAAAGTTTAGCTCATTCTAGAAAGGTTGAAAATAGCTAAGAGCCGTTAGAAATCTTATGTCAATGTTCGGAGAAGAGAGTTGGAGTTTGCAGTTGATGACTGGGTATACCTTAAAATTTCGCCCATGAAAGGAGTGATGAGGTTTGGCAAAAAGGCAAAGCTTAGTCCTAGGTATATGAGACCCTACAGAATTCTAAGGTGAACTGGCAATGTGGCTACGAGTTAGAACTACCTTCAGAATTAGCATTCGTGCACCCAGTCTTCCATGTGTCACTACTGAAAAAGTGCATTGGTGATCCAACATCAGTAGTGCCATTGGACAGTTCGAAGATAAATGATAGTCTCTCTTATGAAGAAGTTCCAGTTCAGATCCTTGACCGTCAGGTTCATAAGCTGAGAAATAAAGAAATCGATTTGGTAAAAGTTTTATGGAGGAATCAAGTAGTTGAGGGAGCTACATGGGAAGCAGAAGCAGACATGATAGCCATATACCCTCACTTGTTCTCTCCCAGTTCAGTTCCTGAATGTGGTACTAAATCCCTTCTCGATACTCTACTCAGTTCCATACTCATCATCTCTATTTATATTTCCTATGTGCTTCCTAATTGCATCAGCTCTATTAGTACAGTTAAGTCAGTTTGGAGTCAATTACTCTTTCATAAATCAGTTCATAGTCTCAATTTTTGAAATCATAGCTCTTTTCCTAGTTTTGGTCTTCATTCGAGGATGAATGATCCCAAGGGGGAGATATTGTAACACCTCGAAACTTTCCCATACCAAATTTAGATGTTGCATGAAAAACAATAGGAGAAGCCAGAAAATTTCTATCACAGATGACCCACACAACGGACCATTGGTGGAACCAACAGACAATTGTAGAGGGTCGTAGGTTGCAGTAGGTTTTTTCCAGGGGGAAACAAAGAGACATAGGACAACCCGTTGAAACTAACAACGAGCCGTCCTATTGTCCTTTGAATCATGAGTTCAGAGGATTTCCAGATCTTTTCTTGAGACAACAAAAGGGAAAAATGGCTCGTGGTTACTACCAACGAGCCATTGCTACCACCCGTCATCCGATTCTATACCCCAGAAGTGTCGACCATGAGTGGATACAATGACCTGTTGGTTCTTCCAATGAGTCGTTGTCTCCGTACCCAATTTTCCTAGTTGTTCTAGTAGAAGGTGTCAGTGACTCATTCTTTGTTCCAACGGACCATTGTATCCTCCCGTGGGTCTTTCTAGTGAAGTCAGCTTCAGAATCCAGAACCAACGACAACTTTCAATTGGCCGTTGTTTGAACCAACGACCCATTCTGAGATCCGTCGTTTAGGGTCGGGCAATTTTCAGTTCATTCTGCGAGGGGTATTTTAGCATTTTATATCTTTTTAAACATGAAACCACATCGTTTAGGGTTCATATAGGAGGGAATTAAAGGGTTAGAACGACCCTTTCCATTCATTTCTCTCAACCCTATAAAGAACAGAACGCAAGAACTTCTCTGAAAGCATAGAGCAGGAGCAAGGGTTTGATATTCTTCTCAATTCTTAGGGATTTTCACCAGCTTTCTCCTACAGGTATGTGGGAATTCAGCAAGGACATTGTTCTTCCCTTGCGTCTTCCAAAACAATCTCTCTCTATCTACTTTTAGTCCTAGCCCTAAGTTTGCGAATTGAAGATATTATTATCGTTCCTTGATTAATTCAGGTGGAATCCTATCCTATGTTAGTTGTAGGTGTTCTCCACCAGTTTGTAACTAAAATGATGCTTGTTCCTCTGAATTAGAAATTTATCCCTATTGATCACGGGAAATAATATAGGTCCCGTGATACGCTTTATAACTTGAATTAGTCGTGTTGTCTAAGCTATTTGATACATTTTCATGTGATTTTATATA